>QJPP01001033.1:0-276459 GCA_003996215.1 Jaltomata sinuosa | reverse complement strand
AAACTTGAACTCGGGCTTGAATAACTTAACGTAGATAATTGATTTCCTTTCCGAAATTAAACATAACATCAAAATATAATTTCTTCCCCACAATTTCCCTCACTCGTGGGTGTAAGTATATACATATACTGAAGAGTTTATAAAATTGCACCTCGTAATCAAATCATGACGAACAGAAGTTGATTAACATATATGTATCATGAACAAATGTTGAACAAAGTGAATGTCTTACACATTAATTAATCAATTAATTAATTAACCAAAAAGTCAAGGCATTAATTAGATGCCACCTATAGTTACACTAATTGCTGCACATTCCACTTCACTTCCACGTGGAAGTGGAGTGGCACCACACAATTAATTCCATTCCACTACGTAAGTATTCGGGTATTGCATAAGTTCATGGTAAAATAAATATAGCTTTTTGAATATACCATAATTAATAGAAAATCATTTCAAATAAAACCTACTATATTATAATAATAATTTTTAACATAACTAAATTTACTATCTCCGTTAAAATATTACAATGTATAAAACCTTATAAAATAAATACATATACAATTATATCGTAACAAAAATATTTTTCATAAACCTTTAAAATATTTTAAAAAGGTAATAATAATATAACTTTTTACCAAATTCAACTTTCAAATAAAATATTTTCAAATACACGCGATGTTATTAAATTCTCAAACCTAGGCTCGCAATTCACCAACGCACGCTTTTGATACTCAAGAACTCTCTTGGAATCCTCCCTTATGTTTTCTCACTGTTTCAGAACTGAAATGGCATTTTAAAACGTGAAGTTGAGGCTTTAAATCGATTTTGACCCGACCCAGTTGGCGACCCGGTTTCTGCCAGACAGTCCGCGGTAAAACAGTCATAACTGTTTACTCCGAGATCAGTTGGACGTGAGGTTTTGTGTGTTAGAAACTAGACTCGTAGACCTTCGATTTGGTATTTTTGGGGACTTCTAACTCTTTATATATTGGGAGAAAAGCCCTGAGACATTTTACCCAAAGTTCAGAAAATTTATTAAAGGAACTTACGATAACTTTTGTCGACTTACTCGTCTTCAAAACTTATCATACCACCAAACAAATGGACCCGGCACCAAAATACCGATCCTGACAAGCCTTAAGTGACTTGGGGCCACTACAAACAAGCTCTAACGGTTCAAGGAAAATGTATACGTGAAAATAACCGGAAGGGTCATTACAGATAGTTTAGTTCATAATTCTAAAATATTTCTATTAAAAATTAAGTTTTCTTTTTTTTTTCTTTTTTCAAAAGAATCTTTAATATTATCTAAAATAAATCATAAAACTCACGACTTTATTATACTCTCCCTTAATCACTCTGAATACAAAAATTGTCATCTGCTTATTGGTTGTATCGTGTCACGACCCAGACCGTCGTGAGTGGCACCCACCCATCCCCCGGATGAGCGAACCAATAGAGTCCAACTCTTAGCCTAGCCTAACAGCTTAAAACTAGTGCAGAAATGTAAACTAGCATTCAATCATAAATAAAATCTATTCTATAAATAAAATAAACTGCAAAAACCCTTCCTTAGAATCTGAAAGCCATCGTACCAAAAATATCTGCCAAAAACTAGAGTACAGGGATGCAACCCCAAATATAGAAATAGTGTAAGCCCGAACAAATGGGCTAAAACTCAACTAGATGGACACCAAGGCAGCTCAGTTGAATAGCTCACCCTTGATATCTCAAAAAGTCAGGTCTACAAGTGAGGTCGTGCGTCAACCGCCGGAAGATTTCCTGTACTCACAAAAAGACAAGAAAGTGCAGTATCAGTATATAACCACTGTGTATTGGTAGGATCATCAGCCAGTTCTAAATAAATAATGTATGATTAGCACAAAAATCAAGTAAGAGTATAGGAAACCACATAGGTAAGTCAACAGGTATTTCTAGACTACAAGTCTCTAACTAAATTGTCCCACATGTAAACAACTTCACAGTTATTCTACCACCCTTTCCCAAGTCCACTCCTAGTAATTCTACCACATAGAAAAAGTAGTACAGAGTTCGAGGAGTAGAAACCTTACCTTTGGGAGGAAAAATGATGAAGAATGGAGGAAATTTGCTTGAAATTGCCCTAGCCCTTCTCCCAAATGAACTTGTGAAAACTGAATGTTTTGGGGAATGTTTCTACATTAAATTCCATCACTCTCCGCTATAGAGGTCCTCTCCGCTATAGCGATACCACTGTAGCAGAGTCGATCGCTATGGTGGAGGTTGACCGACTTGACTTTCGCCTATAGCGGTAATTTTTCTGCTATAGTGGTGGTCGCCGTTGCGGAGCGGTAGCGCTCGTCATGGACAGAATGTCGAGAATTCTCTAAAATTGGTACATTCTATAACACACTTACTTTCCCCGACATTTTAGAATAACCCTTTCACGTCAACCTTTATTCCGGGAGTTCTACTTACCCGAATTTGATTTCAAAAAGTCCCCCGTGACATTTTTGATGAACGCTCAAATCGTGCTCTCCAACTAAGAGGTCACAGCGATCGCGTAGTCAAAACACATTTATAAACCCAACGAATGTCGGGGTCATACCCAAGGGACCTGATCTAGCTAGTGAGAGATTATGCCAAGCAATTTCAAAGAAAGAGAGAGTAGTTGTTCAACAAAACCAAAACAATAACATAGGAGAATTGGGAAAGTTTTCACTACTAACTCAATTCAATAAAAAGCTATAAAGTCAAGATAGGTATACCAATGTGAACTAGATGACAAGGGGTGCATTTCCGATGGGGCATTCTCTATAGGATAGGGTAATCACTAATTCACTTTAATTTTCACCTATTAACACAGGTAGCGTTGGTTATGGGAGTGGAATGTTATCTCTCGATCAACATCCACATATTCGATGATTTTGGTTAGAACATCATTCGGTGTGCTAAATAACCAACCAACAATTTCTTAGGGAGGTCGTCCTATTTCTAGCTCGGACCCTTAAATGGGAGATTCCACAATTGGAGCTATGTCTAGCTTCCAATCTAAGTGGATTCCCAAGTACCCACTAGCAATTTCACATCCACAACTACAGAATTCTCTCTCGAGCAATTACATAGCCAAGTAAGGTAATTTTATGTTTGCAACCACAAATTTTAGATTAAAACATGGTGAAATTACTAGACCTGTATCAGATAAGCAATTATAAGAGTGAATTAGCGACACCCACACCCATTAGCTAAGCACCCATCATCAATACACCCCTATACAAGAGAAATTAGCCACTCATAGAAGGGGGAGAAGATATACCAGCTGGGTAAATCAAATTCCCATCCATTGTAGTTGATTCTCAAGTTCTAGAGTCAAATTAGGCACACAATTTGTTAACCAAAAGTTTGGATTGAAAACCCTCTCTCAATGGAGATGGAGAAAATATTTACAAGCCAAAAATATCTCCAAGTTATTTATGTGAAATTCTCTGCAAAAATTGTATATACAAAATAAGCCTAAAATTGCCTTTTATATGTTCCCAAATTGTCACATAAATTTAGGACAAAATTGCCCTCCGGGTGGTGTGCGACGTGATGTGCGGTTCGCACAATGCAGTGTGCACGTCGCACACCTTCTTCAGATTGGCCAGTGACTTTAGTCGCATAGGTAAGCTTTGTGCGAAGGTGTTGCATTTTTCACCATGGGATGTGCACATCACATGGCAACCACACTCCTTAGCAGAATCTTCAGTCATCTTTGCAGCTTCATACGGATGAGGTGCGAACCGCACCTCGGCTTGTGCATGTCGCACAACCACCACACCTCCTGGCAGATTCTCCAGCTTTTCTCAACTCTTCACACTTAGCTCCTTTTTAGCTCTTTTTGGGTCCATATCCTTGTTTTTCCTCTTCTATCCAAAGTACCTGCATAGACATCAATAAAGGACATAAGAACCTCTAAATTGATTCAAAACATAGCAATAATTCATGGATATAGGCTCAATAAGTTGGCAGATTACTGACTTATCAACACCCAACAAACTAGGTGGCAGTGCTAACTTGTAAGCAACTGGCCCTACAATTTCAAGAACCTCAAACAGACCGATGAACTGAGGGCTGACCTTGCCCTTCTTACCGAAATGCATAACTCCCTTCATTGGTGATACCTTCAGCAGTACCTTCTCACCAACCTGAAATTCCATGTCCCGGACCTTGCGATCCGCATATTCCTTCTGCCTGCCTTAGGAAGCTAGCAACTTGGTCTGAATGCCCCTCACCTTCTCTTGCGCTTCCCTTACCAAGTCTACACTCAAAGTCTTTACATCGCCTTACTCAAACCACCCAATCGGTGATCTATAACTCCTCTCATATTGAGCCTCAAATGGTGCATATTGATACTGGAGTGGTAGCTATTGTTAAATGAAACTTACACAATGGTAGAAACTGGTCTCACTGACCCCCGAAGTCCATCACACATGCTCTCAACATATCCTCTACAACCTGGATCGTCCTCTCCAACTGACCATCAGTCTCAGGATGGAAAGTTGTACTAAAGGTGAGTTGAGTGCCCAAATCTTGAGTGCAAAAACCACCGCTGCCAACTCTAAATCATGAGTCGGATAGTTTCTCTCATGCATCTTCAACTACCTGGAGGCATAGGCTATCACATTCCTATTCTGCATCAAAACAACACCCAAACCAGAATGTTAAGTAACACAGTAAACAATAAACCTTCGACCGGCAAGGACAAGATAGGAGTCGTGGTCAGAAGTGTCTTGAGCTTTTGGAAGCTCTCTTCGCACTTGTCAGACCATACAAATGGTACATATTTCTGTGTCAACCTTGTCAGGTGAGTAGCAATAGATGCAAAATCCTTGACAAACCTACGATAGTAGCCTTCAAGCCCCATAAAACTTCTCACCTCAGTCACCGAGCTAGGCCAGACCCAACTCTTGACTGCCTTAATCTTATGGGGATCTACCATCACCCCCTGTTATGACACTACATACCCTAAGAATGCGACTGAAGTCAACCAGAATTCACACTTAGAGAACTTAGCATAAAGCTTTTGGCAACTCAAAATGTCCAACACTATACGGAGATGTTCAGTATGCTCCTCCCTACTCTTAGAGTAGATTAAAATATCATCAATGAAAACAATGATGAATGAATCCTAGTAGAATTTAAACACCCCATTCATTAAATCATGAATATTGTTGGTGCATTGGACAAACCAAATGACATTACTCAGAACTCATAATACCCATAGCGAGTCCAAAAAGCAGTTTTAGGAATGTCCTCAGGCTTAAATTTTAACTGATGATACCCTGACCTCAAGTAAATTTTTGAAAACATCGATGCTCCTTGTAACTGGTCAAACAAATCATCAATACGGGGTAGCGGGTACTTATTCCGAATCGTAACCTCAATTCACATAAAACACTTCCAAGCCGTATTGAAACATATCTTTGGCTATTTTGACAACTTTTGAGCAAGATTGGGAGCAAGGTTAATCAACCAACACCATAGGAGTGAAGATTTGGATGCTCTTCATATTAAAATCTTTAGTTTCCTCTTCAACTCTTGTTCTTAATTCCTATTTTATTGGTGTAATTGTTGAATTGAGATTTGGTTTTGTATTAGAGATAATAATTGTTTGGGTATTTGATTCTAAATCTAGATTTGTTCTTGTTTGATTATTCAGGTCTATTGAATCTTCTATGCTTAAATTTATGGTCAATGGTTGCAAACATTGACTTAGTTTTCTGATTTGGGTTTTTGCTCGAGAGAGAAATTCTCGAATTCGAGAAGGTTTGTTAGTAGGGAATTGGGATTTCCATTCTAGACCAAGGCTAGATATAATTTGGTTGCAAGAAATTCCAATATAAGAATTGGGGTTAGAGATAACCCAACTCACCCAAGTTATTTGGCTGTTTTATTGCTTACTCGTGTTAGTTCGAGAGAAAATACACTAGATATATGCTCAATTGGTCGAGAGATAGTTAGGGCATACCTTTAGCCAAGACTACCTAGGTGTCAACCAGATGCAAGTCTTGTGAATTGAATTCCCATTTCAAATTCTCCCATGTTATCCTTGCTTGGTGAAAGCAATGTGAAAGCCATTGATCACTCTATCTTTTATTTGGTTTTCTTTCTCTTTTAGTTCTAAAACCCCCCTTTTTAGATATCTTTTCCCTTTTCGTTAATTGAACTTCAATAAGTTGCTCTTACTCTTCACAAGCTCGATCGTGACTACATTGTTCCCTTGGGTACAACCCCGACACTCGTTGGGAATTATAAATTTTGTTTTGACTATGCAATCGACGTGACCTCCTTTATTGGAGAGCACGATTTGAGTGTTATCAAAAATGGCACCATTGTCGAGGAATAATTTGGCGCATTGAGTTAGTTTAGAATTTGAGATTACTTATTCTAGTTCAATTTTTTGTGAATAATTGTTTTTCTTTTGTTATGTTTTAGTTTGTTGATGGCATCATGGCTTATTTGAATTTTAGAAATGGTGATGGTTGCATTCCAATATATATTCCCGACTATTGTATTTATTATGGAAGACCCCACCTTGGATGAAGGTGTAGAATTGGCCCTAGGAGAGGAAGATATTCTCCCTCTTGTTCCTATGATGGGCGCAATTGCTATTTGTGTGGTGGTTGTGATAAACATTGGAGCGATTGCCCCAATGATGATCGTCCCTCTCCCCCTTCTTGTGCTAACTATGTTGCTAGTGGTGCTTGTGACCTTAATAGGGAAAATGAATCCGCAAGAGAATAAGGCAAATATGGTAAGATTTAGACCCTCTTGGCCTCGCTAGAAACCCAAGAGGAGGGTGTGCAATCCATAAAGCAATGCTTTGTGGATGCAAGGGCAAAAGAAGAGGAAAACACAAGGGAGGATCATGAATTGAAGGTGGGGTTTCAACTAACTACTCCATGTGTGGGTCATGATGTCATAACATCTCTAAGTGAAGAGGTTATGAACTAGGCAAGCTTGAAGGTGGAGATGCCCAAGTCCCACTTCTACCTTTGTTCGACCTTAAGTTTGATTCATGGACAAAATTCAAGGTAATAAAGCTTTTGGAAGACATTGGAAGAAGGGTGGATGAAGGTCTATCTGGTTTTGAGTTTGTCATGGAACGAAGTCAAAGCGTCTTTCCTTACTTGAAGGCCACAAAGTGTGGAATGCAGAATCTAGAAAATGGCCTTCTCATGTTCAAATCTTCACCCTGGAATTGTCATTGGAAGCTCGATTCAAATTTGGGTTGAAGGTTCAAATTCTCCAAGTGGAGATTCAAAGGGTAAAGTAGCCTGCATCGCGCCGCGATGTTAAATTGTGTGCTTGATGGGAGGTAACCTATCTTTTTTTATACTTTACTTCACTTATTATTTCTTTCTTGTGTGTTTTTAAGTGCCCAAGGGAATGAGGAGAGGAACTAAGTGTTGAGAAGCACCAAAAATACTTCTGAAAAACGTGCTTTTCGCACCTGGAAGATTTCCCGTCGCACCTGCCATCGCACAAGCAAACAGTAAACTGAACAAAAACACTGGCATATGCAAACATGGTGCATTTTTCACCTCACAAAGTGCCTATCGCACTTCGTGTCACACATCGCGGGCAGAATGCTCAAGAAAAGTGACCAAATTGGTCAGACCAGTCCTCTTCGCAAACGCAAAGACTGGCCGCAAACGCGAAGACCAGGTTACATCATGCCTTCGCAAATGCGTGGACAAGCCACAAATATAAAGGCCAGTTAAACTACAAACCTTAACGAATGCACCGAGCCACCGTGAACATGAAGCTTCTAGGCAGTTCAGGTAAAGTTTAGAACGTTCAAAAATCAGAAGGCTCCAAACGTTTTCTTCTCAAAACAAAGGTGCTCCCTCTCCTTTTGTCACACAATAAATTCCATCAAGTTCTTCCATTGCGTTGCTAATTTTAACTAATTAGGTATAAACACCAACCCTTCTTATTATGGTGCCTTTGTCAGGCTTGTTTTATTTGGTTTTATGGCCCTGTCAGGCTTTGGTGTTGTTATGGAAAAAGTTGATGGTTTAGTTATTTTTAGTTTTCTTTACTTTGTAGCTTCTTTTGTTATTTGGTATGTGAGATGTGGTTGTTATGGTCTAGGGGAAGTCTGAGTACCCGTTAGGCTAGATAGAACTTGCTAAGGGATATTTGTTCCGCAAATAACGGGGTGCAAACCGTACGAGCTTCGCACATGCCCACTATTCGGTCTGTGCATTGAACGTGCGACACATACTTTTTCATGTGCAAATCGCATGTGCCCGAAAAGTGTGATACTTGCTCTGATCCACCTTGTGTAGCCATGCCGATTTAGATAGATGAATTGGCCCAATGATAGACTGAGTGATGACATTCTTAAGGACAAATCATCATCTTTTGAGGTTTTGATTGCAAATTGACTTGTTTGGTACCAATGAAGTAGTCTTGCATGCTAAGTGAAATAGAAATACTCTTCCAAAAAAATTTGTGAAAAATGCATGGCGAAGAGTGATTTTGTGACAACTCTTTTAATCTTTTTGTGACTCTTGATTCATTAGTGGTGATAATGTAGAATAGCTCATCTTTGTTCTTATTTAGGAAGTTAAAAATTGATCCTTCTTGAATGATTCGCATGCCATGTATGGCGAGGTTTCGTTGAATAATTCTTGTGCATGTGTGTCATCTAGAACTGGCCCCGAATGTGATTCAAGGCAAAATTCTAGGTGTAACCAAGCTTGGGAAATGACCTTAGGCCCTTTTTGATAGCCACTTCACTCAAATGACCTCCCAATGACATCAAATCCTAGTGAACCCCTTTGACCTTGTGACCATTTTTTGACACCTTTGTAACACCTTGACCTTTTTGGAACCTCTATGTTGGCACCCATCCTCCCTAATTGCTTGAAAATGAAATGTACGCTAAAAGCCTAAGTTTGGGGGGGGGGGGGGAATTAAAGATAACATAGGCAAATGCCTAAGTTTGGGGGTTGCATGTGATCAAATGAGGAGAAGAAAAGAAATGCACTTCAAGTGCAAGGTAGCACCTTGATTCGAGAATTAAAAATTGCTCCAAAAGATCAATTCAATGAGAAAAATAAAAAGCAAAGAAAAAAATAGGTGCTACCAAGTGAAGGTGATATAAGGAGTTGAATGATCATGAGTTAAAAAGGAAAATCTTGGGTTGTGTTAGGGAGAAATTAGGTGAAGTTGAAATTAAAATGTGAGCGATATTCGAAATGAGAGCAATGAGCATTAGGGAGGTATAATCACTTTAACCAAATGAGATCCTCACATTAACCCTAGACAACATCGTAACCCGAAAGTCCTTTGTGATTCCAAACTTGGCTACCCTACATTAGTGGAGATTTACATGAAGGGCAAGCGTATGGTTCGACATGTGTGCACTTGAACTTCCTTATGAGCACGAGTGTTTGCAGTTGTCTCTTGTGATTGTCTTTGTACATAATATGTTTTTGGGAATTTTGTTCTTGTGAGGGCATGCGAATTAGGATAGTTGGTGACATTGATAAACTCCAAAAATGAGTCAAATGAGCATGTTTTGATAAGCTAGTGGTTTGAGTCACATCTTGAGGATTTGTTGTTGTCACTTGCTTGTTCTTATTGTCCCTTTGCATCATGAGTTTGTGTTTTGAATTGAAGGAAATGCCTAGAGTAAGTTATCATGTGATTGACTAATTGTTAGTACCAACCGAAGTCATGTTTGGTGCTTGAAGTGGGTTTTCCTTGGCTTGTGATATTGTCATTTGCACCTGTGTTGTGTGCCTCTTGAGTTAAAAGCTTTAAGTTGCTTGAGGACAAGCAGTAGTTCAAGTTTGGGGGTTTGATAAGTCGGTATTTTACCTACTTATTTAGCCTTTAAGCTTATTCTTTTGCTAGTTTAAAGTGGAAAAATAGTGCAATTGACACAGATTACTTCTATTTTGTAGGTCTTTGTTTTTGATAAGTGTTTGGGATGAATTCGGATGAAAACAAGTCCAAAGGAGGCCATTCAGAGAAGAAAGTAGCTTACAGCAGCACATGCCTTCGCGAACACGGGATCCCAGCCACGAACGCGAAGGCCAGCCGAGTCGAATCTCCATGAACTCGGTGTACCACTCACGAATACAAAGTTCAACCAGACAGAGACCATTCGTGAATGCGGTAAACACCACACGAATGCGAAGAAGGAAAGCAACTGCTGGGGAAGATTTGGAAATCTCAATTCACATAAAACACTTCCAAGCCATCTTGAAACATATCTTTGGCTATTTTCACAACCTTTTAGCAAGCTTGGGAGCAAGGTTCATCAACCAACACCATAGGAGTGAAGATTTGGATGCTCTTCATTGTAAAATCTTTAGTTTCCATTCTTCAACTCTTGTTCTTAATTCCTATTTTATTGGTGTAATTGTTGAATTGAGATTTGGTTTTGTATTAAAGATAATATTTGTTTGGGTATTTGATTCTAAATCTAGGTTTGTTCTTGTTTGATTATTTGGGTCTATTGAATCTCATGTTTTTGAATTTATGGTCAATGGTTGCAAACATTGACTTAGTTTTTTGATTTGGGTTTTTGCTCGAGAGAGAAATTCTCGAATTCAAGAAGGTTTGGTAGTGGGGATTTGAGATTTCCATTCTATACCAAGGCTAGAGATAGTTTGGTTGCCAGAAATTCCCATTCTCGAATTCAAGAAGGTTTGGTAGTGGTGAATTCAGATTTGTTATTCTTGCTTGGTGAAAGCAATGTGAAAGCCATTGATCACTCTATCTTTTATTTGGTTTTCTTTCTCTTTTAGTTTTAGTCTAAAACACCCCCTTTTTAGATATCTTTTCCCTTTTCGTTAATTGAACTTTAGTAAGTTTCTCTTACTCTTCAGTAGCTCGATTGCGACTACATTATTCCCTTGGGTACGACCCCGGCACTCATTAGGAATTATAAATTTTGTTTTGACTATGTGATTGTTGTGACCTCCTTAATAGGAGAGCACGATTTGAGCGCTATCACCAGGAGTGGTACCTGAGACAACATTTAGTGCTATCCCGTACCAGGCGTGGAACCCGAGCCAACCGTTAGTATTATCTCATACCAGGAGTGGTACCCGAGCCAACTCTTAGTATTATCATGTACCAGGCATCGTACCCGAGCCAACCAATGTCAAACAATCCACAGTCAAAAAAATGAACAATCAACTTGTAAACCAACAAGGACAATACAACGTTTAATTTACCAGACTGCTAAATAGAACTATTAGACATTTCTAATCATTCCCTAAGCAAATCTCAATTCACATAAAACACTTCCAAGCCATCTTGAAACATATCTTTGGCTAATTTCACAACCTTTGAGCAAGCTTTGGACCAAGGTTCATCAACCAACATCATAGGAGTGAAGATTTGGATGCTCTTCATTGTAAAATCTTTAGTTTCCATTCTTCAACTCTTGTTCTTAATTTCTATTTTATTGGTGTAATTGTTGAATTGAGATTTGGTTTTGTATTAGATATAATATTTGTTTGGGTATTTGATTCTAAATCTAGATTTGTTCTTGTTTGATTATTTGGGTCTATTGAATCTCATATTTTTGAATTTATGGTCAATGGTTGCAAACATTGACTTAGTTTTTTGATTTGGGTTTTTGCTCGAGAGAGAAATTCTCGAATTCAAGAAGGTTTGGTAGTGGGGATTTGAGATTTCCATTCTAGACCAAGGCTAGAGATAGTTTGGTTGCAGAAATTTCCATTCTCGAATTCAAGAAGGTTTGGTAGTGGGGAATTCAGATTTGTTATCCTTGCTTGGTGAAAGCAATGTGAAAGCCATTGATCACTCTATCTTTTATTTGGTTTTCTTTCTCTTTTAGTTTTAGTCTAAAACACCCCCTTTTTAGATATCTTTTCCCTTTTCGTTAATTGAACTTTAGTAAGTTTCTCTTACTCTTCAGTAGCTCGATTGCGACTACATTATTCCCTTGGGTACAACCCTGACACTCATTGAGAATTATAAATTTTGTTTTGACTACGTGATTGTCGTGACCTCCTTAATAGGAGAGCACGATTTGAGCGCTATAACCAGGAGTGGTACCTGTGACAACATTTAGTGTTATCCCGTACCAGGCGTGGAACCCGACCCAACCGTTAGTATTATCTCATACCATGAGTGGTACCCGAGGAAACGGTTAGTATTATCCTATACCAGGCATCGTACCCGAGCCAACCAATGTCAAACAATCCACAGTCACAAAAATGAACAATCAACTTGTAAACCAACAAGCACAATACAACGTTCAATTTACAAGACTGCTAAATAGGACTATTAGACATTTCTAATCATTCCCTAAGCAAATCTCAATTCACATAAAACACTTCCAAGCCATCTTGAAACATATCTTTTGCTATTTTCACAACCTTTGAGCAAGCTTGGGAGCAAGGTTCATCAACCAACACCATAGGAGTGAAGATTTGGATGCTCTTCATTGTAAAATCTTTAGTTTCCATTCTTCAACTCTTGTTCTTAATTCCTATTTTATTGGTGTAATTGTTGAATTGAGATTTGGTTTTGTATTAGAGATAATATTTGTTTGGGTATTTGATTCTAAATCTAGATTTGTTCTTGTTTGATTATTTGGGTCTATTGAATCTCATATTTTTGAATTTATGGTCAATGGTTGCAAACATTGACTTAGTTTTCTGATTTGGGTTTTGCTCGAGAGAGAAATTCTCGAATTCAAGAAGGTTTGGTAGTGGGGATTTGAGATTTCCATTCTAGACCAAGGCTAGAGATAGTTTGGTTGCCAGAAATTTCCATTCTCGAATTCAAGAAGGTTTGGTAGTGGGGAATGAATTCAAATTTGTTATCCTTGCTTGGTGAAAGCAATGTGAAAGCCATTGATCATTCTATATTTTATTTGGTTTTCTTTTTCTTTTAGTTTTAGTCTAAAACACCCCCTTTTTAGATATCTCTTCCCTTTTCGTTAATTGAACTTTAGTAAGTTTCTCTTACTCTTTAGTAGCTCGATTGCGACTACATTATTCCCTTGGGTACGACCCCGACACTCATTGGGAATTATAAATTTTGTTTTGACTACGTGATTGTCGTCACCTCCTTAATAGGAGAGCACGATTTGAGCGCTATCACCAGGAGTGGTACCTGAGACAACATTTAGTGTTATCCCTTACCAGGCGTGGAACCCGAGCCAACCGTTAGTATTATCTCATACCAGAAGTGGTACCCGAGCCAACTCTTAGTATTATCATGTACCAGGCATCGTACCCGAGCCAACCAATGTCAAACAATCCACAGTCACAAAAATAAACAATCAACTTGTAAACCAACAAGCACAATACAACGTTCAATTTACCAGACTGCTAAATAGGACTATTAGACATTTCTAATCATTCCCTAAGCAAATCTCAATTCACATAAAACACTTCCAAGCCATCTTGAAACATATCTTTGGCTAATTTCACAACCTTTGAGCAAGCTTTGGACCAAGGTTCATCAACCAACACCATAGGAGTGAAGATTTGGATGCTCTTCATTGTAAAATCTTTAGTTTCCATTCTTCAACTCTTGTTCTTAATTCCTATTTTATTGGTGTAATTGTTGAATTGAGATTTGGTTTTGTATTAAAGATAATATTTGTTTGGGTATTTGATTCTAAATCTAGGTTTGTTCTTGTTTGATTATTTGGGTCTATTGAATCTCATGTTTTTGAATTTATGGTCAATGGTTGCAAACATTGACTTAGTTTTTTGATTTGGGTTTTTGCTCGAGAGAGAAATTCTCGAATTCAAGAAGGTTTGGTAGTGGGGATTTGAGATTTCCATTCTAGACCAAGGCTAGAGATAGTTTGGTTGCCAGAAATTTCCATTCTCGAATTCAAGAAGGTTTGGTAGTGGGGAATGAATTCAGATTTGTTATCCTTGCTTGCTGAAAGCAATGTGAAAGCCATTGATCACTCTATCTTTTATTTGGTTTTCTTTCTCTTTTAGTTTTAGTCTAAAACACCCCCTTTTTAGATATCTCTTCCCTTTTCGTTAATTGAACTTTAGTAAGTTTCTCTTACTCTTCAGTAGCTCGATTGCGACTACATTATTCCCTTGGGTACGACCCCGACACTCATTGGGAATTATAAATTTTGTTTTGACTACGTGATTGTCGTGACCTCCTTAATAGGAGAGCACGATTTGAGTGCTATCACCAGGAGTGGTACCTGAGACAACATTTAGTGTTATCCCTTACCAGGCGTATAACCCGAGCCAACCGTTAGTATTATTTCATACCAGGAGTGGTACCCGAGCCAACTGTTAGTATTATCCTGTACCAGGTATCGTACCCGAGCCAACCAATGTAAAACAATCCACAGTCACAAAAATGAACAATCAACTTGTAAACCAACAAGCACAATACAACGTTCAATTTACCAGACTGCTAAATAGGACTATTACACATTTCTAATCATTCCCTAAGCAAATCTCAATTCACATAAAACACTTCCAAGCCATCTTGAAACATATCTTTGGCTATTTTCACAACCATTGAGCAAGTTTGGGAGCAAGGTTCATCAACCAACACCATAGGAGTGAAGATTTGGATGCTCTTCATTGTAAAATCTTTAGTTTCCATTCTTCAACTCTTGTTCTTAATTCCTATTTTATTGGTGTAATTGTTGAATTGAGAATTGGTTTTGTATTAGAGATAATATTTGTTTGGGTATTTGATTCTAAATATAGATTTGTTCTTGTTTTAGTATTTGGGTCTATTGAATCTCATGTTTTTGAATTTATGGTCAATGGTGGCAAACATTGACTTAGTTTTTTGATTTGGGTTTTTGCTCGAGAGGGAAATTCTCGAATTCAAGAAGGTTTGGTAGTGGGGATTTGAGATTTCCATTCTAGACCAAGGCTAGAGATAGTTTGGTTGCCAGAAATTTCCATTCTCGAATTCAAGAAGGTTTGGTAGTGGGGGATTCAGATTTGTTATCCTTGCTTGGTGAAAGAAATGTGAAATCCATTGATCACTCTATATTTTATTTGGTTTTCTTTCTCTTTTAGTTTTAGTCTAAAACACCCCCTTTTTAGATATCTTTTCCCTTTTCGTTAATTGAACTTTAGTAAGTTTCTCTTACTCTTCAGTAGCTCGATTGCGACTACATTATTCCCTTGGGTACGACCCCGACACTCATTGGAATTATAAATTTTGTTTTGACTACGTGATTTTCGTGACCTCCTTAATAGGAGAGCACGATTTGAGCGCTATCACCAGGAGTGGTACCTGAGACAACATTTAGTGTTATCCCGTACCAGGCGTGGAACCCGAGCCAACCGTTAGTATTATCTCATACCAGGAGTGGTACCCGAGCCAACTGTTAGTATTATCCTGTACCAGGCATCGTACCCAAGCCAACCAGTGTCAAACAATCCACAGTCACAAAAATGAACAATCAACTTGTAAACCAACAAGCCCAATACAACGTTCAATTTACCAGACTGCTAAATAGGTTTATTAGACATTTCTAATCATTCCCTAAGCAAATCTCAATTCACATAAAACACTTCCAAGCTATCTTGAAACATATCTTTGGCTATTTTCACAACCTTTGAGCAAGCTTTGGACCAAGGTTCATCAACCAACACCATAGGAGTGAAGATTTGGATGCTCTTCATTGTAAAATCTTTAGATTCCATTCTTCAACTCTTGTTCTTAATTCCTATTTTATTGGTGTAATTGTTGAATTGAGATTTGGTTTTGTATTAGAGATAATATTTGTTTGGGTATTTGATTCTAAATTTAGATTTGTTCTTGTTTGATTATTTGGGTCTATTGAATCTCATATTTTTGAATTTATGGTCAATGGTTGCAAACATTGACTTAGTTTTTTGATTTGGGTTTTCGCTCGAGAGAGAACTTCTCGAATTCAAGAAGGTTTGGTAGTGGAGATTTGAGATTTCCATTCTGTACCAAGGCTAGAGATAGTTTGGTTGCCAGAAATTTCCATTCTCGAATTCAAGAAGGTTTGGTAGTGGGGAATTCAGATTTGTTATCCTTGATTGGTGAAAGCCATTGATCACTCTATATTTTATTTGGTTTTCTTTCTCTTTTAGTTTTAGTCTAAAACACCCTCTTTTTAGATATCTTTTCCCTTTTCGTTAATAGAACTTTAGTAAGTTTCTCTTACTCTTCAGTAGCTCGATTGCAACTACATTATTCCCTTGGGTACGACCCCGACACTCATTGGAAATTATAAATTTTGTTTTGACTACGTGATTGCCGTGACCTCCTTAATAGGAGAGCACAATTTGAGCGTTATCACCAGGAGTGGTACGCGAGACAACATTTAGTGTTATCCCGCACCAGGCGTGGAACCCGAGCCAACCGTTAGTATTATCTCATACCAGGAGTGGTACCCGAGCCAACTGTTAGTATTATCCTGTACCAGGCATCATACCCGAGCCAACCAATGTCAAACAATCCACAGTCACAAAAATGAACAATCAACTTGTAAACCAACAAGCACAATACAACGTTCAATTTACCAGACTGCTAAATAGGACTATTAGACATTTCTAATCATTCCCTAAGCAAATCACAATTCACATAAAACACTTCCAAGCCATCTTGAAACATATCTTTGGCAATTTTCACAACCTTTGAGCAAGGTTGGGAGCAAGGTTCATCAACCAACACCATAGGAGTGAAGATTTGGATGCTCTTCATTGTAAAATCTTTAGTTTTCATTCTTCAACTCTTGTTCTTAATTCCTATTTTATTGGTGTAATTGTTGAATTGAGATTTGGTTTTGTATTAGAGATAATATTTGTTTGGGTATTTGATTCTAAATCTAGATTTGTTCTTGTTTGATTATTTGGGTCTATTGAATCTCATATTTTTGAATTTATGGTCAATGGTTGCAAACATTGACTTAGTTTTTTTATTTGGGTTTTCGCTCGAGAGAGAAATTCTCGAATTCAAGAAGGTTTGGTAGTGGGAATTTGAGATTTCCATTCTAGACCAAGGGTAGAGATAGTTTGGTTGCCAGAAATTTCCATTCTCGAATTCAAGAAGGTTTGGTAGTGGGGAATTCAGATTTGTTATCCTTGCTTGGTGAAAGCAATGTGAAATCCATTGATCACTCTATCTTTTATTTGGTTTTCTTTCTCTTTTAGTTTTAGTCTAAAACACCCCCTTTTTAGATATCTTTTCCCTTTTCGTTCATTGAACTTTAGTAAGTTTCTCTTACTCTTCAGTAGCTCGATTACGACTACATTATTCCCTTGGGTACGACCCCGACACTCATTGGGAATTATAAATTTTGTTTTGACTACGTGATTGTCGTGATCTCCTTAATAGGAGAGCACGATTTGAGCGCTATCACCAGGAGTGGTACCTGAGACAACATTTAGTGTTATCCCGTACCAGGCGTGGAACCCGAGCCAACCGTTAGTATTATCTCATACCAGGAGTGGTACCCGAGCCAACTGTTAGTATTATCTTGTACCAGGCATAGTACCCGAGCCAACCAATGTCAAACAATCAACTGTCATAAAAATGAACAATCAACTTGTAAACCAACAAGCACAATACAACGTTCAATTTACCAGACTGCTAAATAGGACTATTAGACATTTCTAATCATTCCCTAAGCAATGCATCTCATACAAATACTTAGATAAGAGTACTTAAACACACAAAGCATACAGGAAGCAAACCATCACCTACATCTAAATGATCCAAAGCTCCACTCAACCGGAGTTTTCCTGTTTCCCGAAGTTCTTGCCAGTTCTTGGTCTAAATCAATTCACAATAACAAAGAATCAATCTTTATAGCTTATAATTCACCCGGATTATGAAAAATCCAAAACCCAAGGCCACCCGTGATCATCCCACCCTTTTTTCCAGGCTTTCCCATTATTAATTCACCTAGATCTACCGTTCTTATGGAAAAAATTAGGGAATTAAGGTCACATGATCATAAAGTAGTGGATTTAACAACACCCAAGAACTTCTACACTTAGAATCCCCCTCTTTCCCTGGGATTCTACCATCCCTAAGTCATTCCAAACCCTTCCCCAAGTCCACTCCTATCAATTCTACCACATAGAAAAAGTAGTACGGAGTTCGGGGAGTAGAAACCACACCTTTGGGAAGAAAAACGATGAAGAATGGAGGAAATTCGCTTGAAATTGCCCTAGCCCTTCTCCCAAATGAACTTGTGAAAACTGAATGTTTTGGGGAATGTTTCTGTATTAAATCCTGTCATGCTCCACTATAGCGGTCCGCTCCGCTATAGCGGTACCGCCGTAGCGGAGTCAACCGCTATGACAGAGGTTGACCGACTTGACTTCTGCTATAGCAGTAATTTTTCAATATAGTGGAGGTCTCCATGGCGGAGCGGTAGCACTCGTCATGGATGGAATGTCGAGAATTCTCCAAAATTGGTCTATTCTACAATACGCTTACTTTTCCCGACTCCCTTATGTCTTAGGTACAAGTAAAACTAGTTCAAACTAAGCTATCTAACCCAATCCTTACCCGGATTGTCCTAGACCATACTTCACTCCAAATCCGGCCGAGACTAGCCTAGCCCAGAATTTCAAACCCCCAAATCTGAAGTTTTCTAACTCTGAAACTTGGCACGAATAGCTGACCAACTATTTTAATTTTTTCTTGGTCTTGATAGAAGTAGTATTTGTTATTTTTGTGATTACTTTCTCCGTCTGAATTAAAGGGACGATTCGATGCCTCTGTATGAATTAGCAGTTCATTGTATATAATTATACGTGTTGATTAATACTAGAATGAAAAATAGATATAGGGAAGGAATATAACAGAGAATTTAATTTTGGAGTTATGCATGTCAGGGGAGATTTCAAAGTTTTTTAGTTGGAAATCATTACTTGAAATTTATTTGAATCGTGGATTTGATGTTGAAGTTAAAGTCTTATTCAAATATCATAAATATATGTTAATTTCAAATTAAAACTTTATTTTTGAGCTCCAAATTGCATGGTCAAACGCTAGTCAATTCCAAATTTGTGATTTTAATTTTAAAAAAAATAAAACTTGATTCACAGGTTTATATTTTGCGAAAAAACAAAGATCCTTAATTTTAGATTTTCCTAAAAAAAGAGAAAGAAATATATGTTGTGACATGAAAAGATTGTTTGTACCATAAGATGCCTGTCACGACCTAACTACCGGGCCGTGTGGGCACCTACTCTAATCCACCTAGATAGGAGAACCCTTACCACCCGAACCAACAGGCAATGCGGAAAAAAAATAAACCATTAAATAAGTCCCTTAAATAAATGAGAAATCCTTTTTACAAATAGTTTAGAAAAATAAATGACTTAAAGAATTTGCGAAAAACATTTACAATATGAAACAACCTCCCCAGAACCTAGTCTATGCCGGTAGAAGAGCTTCTGCAAGATGAGTATATGACATAAGATGACACAAATCCCACCATAGAAGGAAAGTAGGAGCTGCTGGAAGATCACCGCAATCCTGAACCTGTGAAACATCACCAATCCTGCAACCAGACTATACCAAAAAAGGTGTAGCAAGAGTAGAATCAGTACAAACACACGTACTGGTAGGCATCATCGGCTGACCTGAATTCACTCCTACCATCATATAAAAATCAAGATAAAATGCACAAGGTAAATGCTTCACCCCTTTCAACATCACTTTTATCAATCCCCCTTTCGGAACCGACTATCCTAACCTTTAGACTTACCAAGTTGCCTTGTCACCTAGACTTCCCAAGTCACTTTGACACCTAGACTTCCCATGTCACCTTGACATCTAGACTTCCCAAGTCACCTTGTCACCTATACTTCCCAAGTCACCCTGACACCTAGACTTCTCAAGTAACCTTGACATCGAGACTTCCCAAGTCACATTGACATCTAGACTTCCCAAGTCACCTTGACACCTAGACTTCCCAAGTCACCTTGACACCTAGACTTCCCAAGTCACCTTGACACCTAGACTTCCCAAGTCACCCTGACACCTAGAATTCTCAAGTCACCTTGACATCTAGAATTCTCAAGTCACCTTGACACCTAGACTTCCCAAGTCACCTTGTCACCTAGACTTCCCAATTCACCTTGACATCTAGACTTTCCAAGTCACTTTGACATCTAGACTTCCCAAGTCAACTTGTCACTTAGACCTTTCCAAGTCACCTCATTGACTAGATATTCAGACTTAACCCGACAAACTGCTCAACAAAGCCACTTATACCCGTGGTATTACTTACCAGTGTCCGGACCCTTCACGGACCTCAAGGACAACTTTCCATCCTGGTAATAACAACCAACAACTACAACCCCAGACTTTCAGTCTTACTCCCAATTTACCAATCACATGAAATTCACCTAGAAACCATTGACACATTCAATGACAACAACGAGTTATATATAAGTCCGTTTCTAATCCTGAAACCCGGACCTTTCAAGGATCCTCTAACCACACCTAATGTTCAACAGGCTACCCGGTCTACACCAAGACTCACCCTTAACTTATTAACCACAAATAATTTCTGACCGCCATTAGTACACTTAATAACAATAATTGTGAACTCATAACCTCTTTTACATAGTCCGGACCCACCCAAATCCCTCTAACACATCTAGGTGTTAACATGGAAAACCCGGTCTACACCAAGACCAACTAATAACCCACATAACAACTTGGCCTACACCAAGACCAACCGACAACATAATATAACAACCCGGCCTACACCAAGACCAAACTCACAATATCATATAACAACACGGCCTAAACCAAGACCAAACTCACAATATAATATAACAACTCGGCCTACACCAAGACCCAACTCATGATATAATATAACATTTTGGCCTACACCAAGACCAAACTCACAATATAATAAAACGACCCGGCCTACACCAAAACCAAATAATGATCAACATAATAACCCAGTCTACACCAAGACCAACTTAACCAAATATAACAGAATTCCCGGCATCTCACGGACCATAAGCAATTATCACATTTCAATAAAACAGCCCTGTCCACTCACGGAACCAGTAACAATTAATGCAATACAACAATATCAATGCAATGATGCATGAAAATAAACCCGAACCAGGCATGGTACCCGAGCCAACCGTTAGTATTTCGTACCAGGCGTGGTGCTAGAGCTAACTATTTGTTATACATGTACTAGGCGTGGTACCCGTGCCAACTATTTGTTATACTTGTACCAGGCGTGGTACCCGTGCCAACCGTTAATATACCTGTACCAGGCGTGGTACCCAAGACAATAGAATATCAACAATCCACAGTCAAAAATAATGAACAAAAAAACTTGTAAACCAATAAGCAACACACCGTTCAATTCACCGACTGTAAAACAGGACCCTTAGACATTTTACACAATTCTTCTAAGCCATGCAATTCATATAAACACTTAGATAAGAGTACAAAATATACAACATTCACAGGAATTCGTAAGCCATCACCTACCCCATTCTGGGTACACTATGAACCGTCAAATCCCATCTCAAGACTACCCCAGTTCGCCCCTTTAAACGTGCAGTTAATTACATTTATTCCTGACCCTCTTCCTAGGACCAAATACAACTTGGGAAAACCCTTCCCAGCCTTAGAACACAACCAAACAATTATCCTAATTATACCAATTAGTCTAGAACTTCCGTTCCTTACACATTTGTTAATTACTAACCCTTTCCCGATTTCCCAAACCTTCCAATATTCTAGTTTTTGTATTTTTATCAGCAAAATCACATAATTTAAGCAATGCCTAGAATATCACAACACCCTATTCCCATTCTACCATTTTCAAAGTAATCCAACAATTTAATAACTTCCTCCAGACTCCATTCCCGAAGGCCTAACCATGTATTCTCCCTTTTATTCTATACAATAATACGAAAATGAAAGAGGTCAATCTACTTTTGGAAGAAACCTAGCCTACCTGGATGCCGAGCAGCTGCAATGGTGTGTTTCTAGCTCCGTGAGTGCGTTCCTGGCTGAACGATGGTCCTGGAATCCGGTGTTCCGCATCCCTTCAGCCATGACCCCTCCTCTTCAAGATTCTCTAGCCTTGGAGCAGCCTAGGAGGGTTTTGAAGGAACCCTCGTATGTTTTCCAACTGAGGAAAAGAGACTTTTTAATAAAATCTTATCTCAGGCTACTGCCTCCCGTAGCCTTGCTATAGGGGTCTACTCCTCTGCTACAGCGGTTCCGCTATAAGGGAATAAAATACCGCTATAGCGAAGTGATATCAGCCTGAATTATTTCTAAAAAATCAGAAATTTTCTATGATATCACCCTACTTACCCCGAATGAATTTCTAACAATTTTTCCCAAATTTATGAAATCATGAAAAATTAACATAACGATGGACCTGGTCGTTACAACAGATACAAATTTACCCCTCGTTCATCCCTGAACGATCTCTAAGGCAGAAGGAAGAGGATGAACCAGCCCTTAGAAACTTAACACTCTACTATGACAGCATAGAATAGCCTTACGTGAACCACCGAACTCTTAAATCCCTCAGGTGTACCCAAGCTCAACCAAAGTTTAATTCGATTCTGCTATGTCAAGGAATTTCTTCCTTGGAGCTGTACGAGACTAGTTAGATTACTCCTCCTTGAGTGCCCAAGAAATCAGGGGCCTTGTTGAAATACCGGAGCGAAAGAATTCCAAAGATAACGGACCAAAACTTAATTCCCATGCTACAGTGTTGACAGTCGCTGACTTCCGCTATAGCGGTAATTTCTCCGCTATAGTGGACGTTGCAATAGCAATGTGTTGAACCGCTATGGCGGTTGACACAGGACAGAAAGTCAAAAAGTTTTCCAAAAGTGCCTATTTTTACAACACACTTAATTTCCTGACGTTCCGGAATAACCCATTCACGTCAACCCACACACCGAGAGTTTTACTTACCCGAATCTGATTTTGAAAAGTCCCCCGGACTCCTTAAGGTCTTGGCTAATGGAAAAACTAGCTTTACCCAAGATATAACACCCAATCTGGACCTGAATTTACCTAGACCTTACCTTTCTCTGAATTCATCCGAGACTAGCCTAACCAAGATTTCTAACTCCTCAACCGAAAGTTTTCTCACTCGAACTCCTTCAACTGACCCTACCACTAAGGATCATCAATAATAAACCAGCCAAATCACCCTCATGACATAAGACTACGAGCAATTTCTAACACTACTCAGTTAATAATGGGTCATTTGGCCAAATTCTACCTAGGTGACTATTCCCACCAGTGGTAAATCAAAAATTTCACCAATATCCCGGGCTATCTTATCTACCCTTTCCTCTTATTGCGCATGGATGCTAAATAATTTCTGCAACAGCTCGCAGCTCAAATAGTGATTTAAAATGACCCGGGAATGAAAGGCAGAACAAGGGAAAAATAGGACAGGGATCATGCCCTGCCCATCCCGCTATAGCGACTTGCACACTGCTATGGAAACCCCCAAAAGTAGTAGCCCAAAAAATTTACCATTCTCTGAAAAATTCTCTCATTCCCGTTCCTGTTAACATTGTTTAATCCCGTTAATCCCGCCATGGTCTTAAACAATCCTCAAGACCATTCCCGGCACTACACAGACTGAAACTTAGCATCACTTATCACAAATCAACAAGAGGATTATGCAAGCAATTATTCCTAACAACACACTTCCGCTATCAAGCACAAACAACCCCCCTAGTTCCCTTGGTTCTCAACCAAGTCCCGATTGTCCTGAAATCGGAGCTTCCCTACAGTCCACAATCCCTTTTTGTTCCCTTACCATCTATATACATGATAAGCCTATACCCGAATGTAATGCAAACAATTCTAATTAAGGCATATCGCAATTTATCATTTAAAACAATCACAACTTTCAAGTTGGGAATAAATTTTCCTTAAGTTACAATCATGAGTTACCATAAAAATTTCCTTACCGCATTTCCTGCCATCAAGCAATGATAACCCTTTTCCCCCATGGTTCCTAACCAATCCCGACTGTCCTGAAACTGGAATTTCCCTACAGTCATAAGCCTTGTCCCCTTACCATTTTTACCAATGGCAAGCCCGTTTCTTAAATGTAGCACCACTTTACTGACCAATTAAAGTACACTTAAAAAATAATTACCAACCAAAGCACACCAATTCAAGTTATGACTCCTCTCGGACCAAATCATTCACAGAAAATCAAATAATTGCACACCACACATTTGCAGTCATTCAAACAACATCAATACACATAACCACAATCTCAAGCCTCAAGCTTAAACAGTCAATCAAATCAGTTTCATTACTTTTTATTCGCCTCATGGATGACCATTAGTTGATCCATCCATACCTTTACATAGCCTCCCCGGCCAGATACCAATTGGAACCTTCCCATTTCCAATCCTTCTTGCTTGTTTGTCGTACTCGGAATCCAATGACATCCTTCACTTTGTTGAGATACCAATTGGACTCAACCCTTAGAAGCAAGTAACGAAACCGCAAAAAAAGGAATGAAAGAAGAGAAGTGTTTCCTAGAATGCTTCATAGCTTCCCTAGGATTAGATGTGGACGTCAACACACCAATCCGTGAAACTGTATTCGACATTTTGCTCTTGTACTGGGAGACCGATAACCTGGGCTATGATACATTTGTCATGACCCAACTACCAGGCCATGCAGGCACCTACTCTGATCCACCTAGATAGGGGAACCCTTACCACCCGAACCAACATGCAATGCGAAAAAGAAAATAAACCATTAAATAAGTCCCTTAAATATATGAGAAATCCTTTTTACAAATAGTTTAGAAAAATAAACGACTTAAAGAATTTGCAGAAAACATTTACAATATGAAACAACCTCCCCAGAACCTAGTCTAAGCCGATACAAGAGCTTCTACAAGATGAGTATATGACATAAGATGACACAACTCCCACCATAGAAGGAAAGTAGGAGCTGCTGGAAGATCACCGCAATCCTGAACCTGTGAAACATCACCAATACTGCAACCAGACTATACCCAAAAAGGTATAGAAAGAATAAAATCAGTACAAACACACGTACTGATAGGCATCATCGGCTGACCCAAATTCACTCCTACCATCATATAAAAATCAAGACAAAATGCATAAGGTAAATCCTTTACCCCTTTCAACATCACTTTTATCAATCCCCCCTTTCGGAACCGACTATCCTAACCTTTAGACTTACCAAGTCGCCTTGTCACCTAGACTTCCCAAGTCACCTTGACACCTAGACTTCCCAAGTCACCTTGACATCTAGACTTCCCAAGTCACCTTGTCACCTAGACTTCGCAAGTCACCCTGACACCTAGACTTCTCAAGTCACCTTGACATCTTGTCATGACCCAACCCGTCATGAGTGGCACCCACCCAACCCCCGAATAAGCGAACCAAAAGAGTTCAACCCTTGCCTAGAATAACAGCCTAAAACCAGCAAGCAAAAAGTAAACTAACAATCAAACAATTCAATAACTAAACATAATTATTATCCTGCGGAAAATCCCTCCTAGGAACTAAAAGTCATTGTACCAAACATCAATACCAAATATCTAGAATATGGGGATGCATCCCCAAAAGACAAAATGAAATAGTTTTAAGTCCGAAACAAATGGACTGAAACTCTAAGATAACCCAAGGTAGCTCAAAACTAGCAGCTCACCCTTGAAAGTCAGAAATTGCCGATGCTAGATTCGAGGTCGCGTCTCAGTCGCTGGTAGATTTCATGTACTCACTAAAAGAAAGACAAGTGCAGTATCAGTACACCACCACTGTGTACTGGTAGGATCATCAGCCAGTTTCCAAGTAAACAGTATATATAACAGTACAACATATACAAGTAAATTTATGGAAAACATGCAACAAGTATATAGGCCCTAGACTACAAGTCTCTACCTACCTTGTCCCAGCATAAAATCCATCTCTTACAGTTCTATACCATGAACATGAGCCATTAACTATACCCTTCAGTCTAGCCCGGACTTACCCTGGAATCCCCTCTAGACACATACCAAAGTAATGATTTTACCCGGCCTAAACCAAGACCAACACAGCAGTTATAAAACAGTTCCCAATCCACTCACAGAACCAATATCAAGTATCACATTCAGTAAAACAACCCAGTCCACACACGGAACCAATATCAGCCAATGCAATACAATAATCAATTAACCAATGCAAGATACAATAAAGTAAACCCGTACTAGGCGTGGTACCCGTGCCAACTAAGTGTTATACCTATACCAGGCGTAGTACCCATGCCAACCATGTGTTATACCCATACCAGGCGTGGTACCCGAGCTAACCGAATGTCAACAAACCACAGTCAATATATGAACACACACAACTTGTAAAACCAACAAGTAAAATCGTTCAATAACAGACTGTAAACAGGAACCTAGACATTCCACACAATTTCCCTAAGCAATGTAATGCATACAATCACTTAGACATGAGTACATGAATATACACATTCACAGAAAATCATAAGCCATCACCTACCTCAAAATAATCCAAGCTCTATTCGACCCGAGCTTTCACGTGTTCCGGATTCCTCTCTCGTTCTTGGTCTAAAAACAACACACAGAACTTAAAATTAACACACAAGGCCTGTACATTACCCGAATTATACCAAATCTGCAAACCCCAGGCCACCCATGATCATCCCACCCTTTTCCCGAGATTTTCGACCGTTAATTCTCCTAATTCTATCATTTTTTACAGATAAAACAGGGAATTAAACAACCTATGATCATAATAATGTACTTTAATCCCTACCCAAGAACACACATGCTTGGAATCCCCTTTCTTCCCCAAAATCCACCATCCCTAGGTTATTCTAACTTTTTCCAAATTCCCTCCTAGCAATTCTACCGCATAGGAAACGTAATACAAGAATTGGGGAACAAAAACCTTACCTTAGGGAAGAATTTTGACGTAAAAAGGAAGAAAAATGCCTGGAATCGCCTAGCCCTTCTCCCAAAATGAAGTTGTGAAAAATTGAATGTTGTGGGAGTTGTTTCTGCATTAAAAATCTTGTCGGGCCTCTATAGCGATCCCTGCTTTGCTATAGCGGTCCCGCTATAGCGGTAGGCTGCCACTATAGCGATCTTAAGTAGGTTGACTGCCCTTTGACCGCTGCTATAGCAGTAGAAATTACCGCTATAGCGGTGGCCGCTATTATGCGTGACTGCACTCGTCAAGGGCAGAAAGTCCATAAATATGCCAATTTTGGCCATTTTACAACACACTTGCTTTCCCTGATAACCCGAAATAACCCCTTCACGTCAAACGTGATTCCGAGAGTTCTACCTACCCAAATGCGAGTCCAAAACATCCCCCGGACTCCCTTATGTCTTGGCTACATGGAAAACTAGCTCGAACCAAGACACAAAGACCAATCCTTACCCAGATTTCCCTAGACTCTACCTCGCTCAAAAACTGGTCGAGGCTAGCCTAGCCCAGAATTTCAAACTCCCAAACCCGGAGTTTTCTAACTCTAAAACTTGGCACGATGGAACTACCCGTAATGATGGACCTGATCATTACAACAGATACCAATTTACCCATCATTCATCCCCGAACAATCAACCCAAAATTATGAAAATAAAAGGAAGGAAGTGTAGTAGCTGAATCCTCAAATAATTCAGGGTACTTGTCCCGCATGTCCTTTTCGGTTTCCCAAGTGGCTTCCTTAATAGGACAATGTTTCCACGGAACCTTCACCATATCAATCATCTTTTTCCTCAACCTCCAAACATCTCGAGCAAGAATCAAAACTGGTTCCTCTTCATAATGAAGGTCCTTATCAAAAAGTATCTCATCCCACTTGATGATGTAATCTCCATCCCTATGGTATCGCTTAAGCATGGATACATGAAATACTGGATGGACGCCCAACATACTATGTGGCAGGTGCTAACTTGTAAGCCACTGGCCCTACAATTTAAAGAACTTTAAATGGAACGATGAATCGGGGGCTAAGCTTGCCCTTCTTACCAAACCACATAACCCCTTTCATTGGTGATAAATTTAACAATACCTGCTCACCAACCTGAAAGTCCATGTCCCAGACCTTTTGATCTGCATACTCTTTCTTCCTGTTTTGAGCAGCCAGCAACTTGGTCTGTATGCCCCTTACCTTTTCCTGCACTTCCTTCACTAAGTCTACGCCCAGAGGCTTCACATCGCCTTTCTCAAACCACCCAACCGGTGATCTGCAGTTCCTCCCATACAGGGCCTTGAATGGTGCCATATTAATACTGGAGTGGTAGCTATTATTGTACGAGAATTCGCATAATGGTAGAAACTGGTCCCAATGACCACCGAAGTCCATTACACATGCTCTCACCATGTCCTCCAGTACCTGAATCATCCTCTCCGACTGACCATCAGTCTGAGGATGGAAGGATGTGCTAAAAGTGAGTTGTGTACCCAACTCTTCATGTAACTTGCCCCAGAACTTAGAAGTAAACTGTGTACCCCTATCTGAAATGATAGACAGTGGTACCTTATGCAGTCTCACAATCTCCTTCACATAGATCTTAGCCAATTGCTGCGAATTGTAATCTACCCTGACCGGAATGAAATGAGTGGACTTAGTCATCCTGTCAACAATGACCCAAATTGAGTCATGCTTCTCCAATGTCTTGGGAAGACCTACAACGAAATCCACGGTTATCCTTTCCCACTTCCACTCTCGAATTGGCATTCTCTGAAGTAGCCCTGCAGGTCTCTGATGTTCATACTTCACCTGCTGGCAGTTCTGAAATTTGGACACAAAATCCACTATGTCCCTTTTCATCCCGGGCCACCAGTAACCTTGCCTCAAGTTCATATACATTTTGGTCACACCCGGATGAATTAAGTACCCCGAACCATGGGCTTCCGCTAAGATTTTCTGAATTATATCATCAACCCGAGGAACAAAAATTCTCTCCCTGAAATGCAACACTTCACTAGAGTCTAACATGACTTCTCTGGACTCCCCGTATATTATCTTACCTCGCAACTTACCAAGTTTTGTATCCTGAAACTGTTTCGCCTTTATTTCCTCTATGAAGGTGGCCTTGACCTCAATGTTGGCCAACAACCCACCTTGATCTGAAACACCCAAGTGCATGAACTTGGCCTCCAAACCCGAATCTCCTTAGCTAGTGGTCGTTTGGACACCCCCAAACAAGCCAAGCTGCCTATGCTAACAGTTTTCCGGTTTAACGCGTCTGCCACCACATTAGCCTTACCCGGATGGTACTGAATGGTCACATCATAATCCTTCAATAGCTCCATCCACCTCCTCTGCCTCAGATTCAAATCCTTCTGAGTGAAAACATGTTGCAGACTACGATGATCTGTGAATACCTCACACTTGATACCATAAAGGTAGTGTCTCTAAATTTTCAATGCAAAAACCACTGCTGCCAACTCTAAATCGTGAGTCGGGTAATTCCTCTTATTCATTTTCAACTGCCCGGATGCATAGTCTATCACATTCCTATCCTGCATCAACACATCACCCAAACCAGTATGTGAAGCATCACAGTAAAAAACAAAGTCTTTACCTTCAACCGACAAGGACAATATGGGGGTTGTGGTCAAAAGTGTCTTGAGCTTTTGGAAGCTCTCCTCGCACTTGTCGGACCACACGAATAGTACCTCCTTCTGTGTCAGTCTGGTTAGGTGAGTAGCAATAGAAGCAAAATTCTTAACAAACCTCCGATAGTACCCTGCGAGCCCAATAAAACTCCTCACCTCGGTCACAGAGCTAGGCCGAACCCAAATCTTGACTGCCTCAATTTTCTGGGGATCCAACATCACCTTCTTTTCTGACACTACATGCCCCAAGAATTCCACAGAAGTCAACCAAAACTCGCACTTAGTGAATTTTGCATAAAGCTTTTGGTGCCTCAAGATATCCAGCACAATACGAAGATTATTAGCATGCTCCTCCCTACTCTTAGAGTAGATCAAAATATCATCGATGAACACGATAATGAAAGAATCCAAATGGAACTTAAATACACCATTCATCAAACTCATGAATGCTGCCGGCGCATTGGTCAAACCAAACGACATAACTAGAAACTCATAATGCCCATACCGGGTCTGAAAAGCAGTTTTTAGAATGTCCTCAGGTCTATTTTTTAGCTGATGGTACCCCAACCTCAAGTCCATTATTGAGAACACTGATGCACCCTGAAGCTGGTCAAACAAATCATTTATACGGGGTAGAGGGTACTTATTCTGAATGGTCACCTTGTTCAACTGCCTATAATCTTTGCACATCTGCATACTACCATCCTTCTTCTTTAAAAATAAAACTGAAGAACCCCAAGGCGAAACACTGGGATGTATAAATCCCTTATCTAGGAGTTCTTGTTGCTGAGTCTTAAGTTCCCTTAACTCTGTCGGAGCCATACGATACGGAGGAATGGAAATGGGATGAGTTCCTGGCTCCAAATCAATACAAAAATCGATATCCCTGTCCGGAGGCATACCAGGCAAGTCCGCTGGAAACACCTCTAAAAATTCGGAAACTACTGGAACTGACTCAATAGGCGGGGACTCCACTCTATCATCCCGGAGATGAGCCAAGAAGGCTAGACACCCCCTCCCCACTAGTTTCCTAGCTCGGACAAATGATATTATCTTAACTGGCCTAGGCCTGTACACACCTTCCCACTCTAGTCTATCCTTACCCGGAATCTCTAGAGCCATAGTGTTGGTGTTACTGTTCAACACAACATGATAAGGAGATAGCCAGGTCATACCCAAGATAATATCAAAATCAGCCATATCCAGAATTACCAAGTCTACCTAAGTATGTAACCCCACAAACACAACAGGACAATCACAATATACATGAGTCATAATCACCGACTCTCCAACTGGGGTAGAAACATAGATAGGGGAATCAAGGATATCACAAGTCAAACCCAACCGCAAAGCAAAACTCACAGACACATAAGAATACGTAGAGCCTGGGTCAAATAATACCAAAGCAATTTTATCACAGAAAAGAATAGTACTTGTGATCACTGCATATGAGGCTTCTGCCTTGGGCCTTCCTGGAAAATCATAGCAATGAGCCCGATCATCAATCCGAGAAACTTTATGGGCCGGCTGCGCTGCACCTCTGCCTGCATCGTCGTTCCCTCGGCCTCCCCGGCCTCTCTAAAAATTACCTCGCCCACTCTGTGGATGACCCTAGCATTACCGCCTCTACCTACTGGAACCACTGCTCTAGTCTAATGCTGACCCTGATTACCTGTCTGCCTATCTGGACACTCCCTCTTAAAGTGGCCCAGCTCACCACAATGGAAGCAACCACGGTTAAGAGTAGGTCTGCTAGCTGATGTATAGAACACTCTCTGGCCTCTAGGAGATGAAGACTTAGCTCCCTGACAACCACCTGTAGTAGATGGCAAAGCTGACTGAATAGGACGGGCTGGATAAGCCTGCTAATGCTGGCCCCTGGAGTATGAACCACCATAGTTTCCCTCATTCTGGGGCTTCTTTGCTAAAGCCTTAGCCTGCCCCGCTTGCCTGACTCCCTCAATATTCTTCATATAATCCACCACATCATTAAAGCCCTTTCTTGAAGAAGTCATATGCACTGATAGTACCTGCAGTTTACTATTCAGACCCTTAATGAACAACAAGATTCGTTCCTCCTCTAAACTCAATATTTGTCTAGCAAAATGAGACAACGCACGGAACTTAGCCTCATAAGGTGAGATCGACATGCTACCCTGCTCCAAGTTCGAAAACTCATCCTTCTTCCGGTCCCTCAAAGTACGGAGAACGTACTTCTTTAGAAACAACGTGTGGAACTGCTCTCAAGTCAGTGGAGGTAGAATAGAAGACTGACACTCAACATGAGACCTCCACCACTGCTTGGCATCACGCTGCAGCTGAAAAGTGAAAAACTCAACCCCATACTGACATACAATACCCAACTTGTGTAACCGCTCATGGCAATCCAGGATTAACTCATAGGCATCCTCCTTGTCTGTACCCTAAAATGTCAAAGGTTTCAGCTTAAGGAACTTAGTCAGCATCTCATGCTCATTCTCTGTCATCACTGGGCCTAACATTGTCCTTAGGAGATCATTTGTGCCCGAAGCTGCATCCATCCTGGGTGTTGTAGTAACCGCTGGCTGAGTATCCAAGGCCTGATTTGCATAAGCTGCAGGTATTGCTCAAACACCAACCAACCCACTCAGAATATCCCACGCCTGCTTAAAACCTTTCGGTGTCATAGTAGGAAGGCCTGCACCCCCAACTGGTGCCGCCTCCACTTGAGTCCCTCCATCCTCTACAACCACTTATTCTATGTGTTCAGCCATATGATTCGGAGGTGGGGGAGGGGTTACCTCACGTACAGAAGCAGATCGAGCTCCACCCCTAGCAGGTGCAGCTCTAGCTCGTCCCCTGCCCCTTCCCCTACCTCTGCCACAAACTGTCGAGCCTGCTGTTGGGACCGATAGCCTTGCTCCATTATTCCTTATAGTAACCATCTGCAGACAGAAAAGTGAACGAGGTTAGATACCAATTTGTATCACCAGATACCAATTGGAATCGAGTTATAGCATGAAGGAAATAAGGGAGAGATAATTTTTCCTAAAGCCTCATAGCCTCTCGAAGAAAAGTACGGATGTCTCCGCACCATTCTGCAAGACTCTACTAGACCTGTTTGGTATAACGAGATCAACGAACCTAGGCTCTGATATCATCTTTGTCACGACCCAACCCGTCGTAAGTGGCACCCACCCAACCCCCGGATGAGCGAACTAAAAGAGTTAAGCCCTTGCCTAGACTAACAGCCTAAAACCAGTAAGCAAAAAGTAAACTAACAATCAAGAACCCAACATAACTCCCGGCCCTCTCAGGAACCCAACATATGAAGAACAATAAGTAACAATTAGAATCGTAACAATATAATTCCAAACTCTCAGTCTACCTTTTGACTTGCCAACCAAAGGGAACAGGTTCAATAATCATTCAACAATAATAATAAACATGACATTTACCCGTTTTCATTTCTCGAACCAATCAAGGATCCCTAGACCAATACCTAAGTGTTTACATGAAACCCAATCTACACCAAGACCAAACTCACAAATCAATACAAAAATAACCCGGCCTCTCAAGGACCAATGTAACCAATCACAGATTTAACAATCAACCTGGTCCACTCATGGAACCATTAGTAAATATGCAACAATACAATAAAGTAAAACCGTACAAGGCGTCTGAGCCAATTGTTAGTATATTTCGTACCAGGCGTGGTACCCAAGACAACTGTTAGTATATCCCATACCAGGCATGGTAACCGATCCAACCGTTAGTATATCCCATACCAGGCGTGGTACCCCAGCCAACCGTTAGTATATCCCATACTAGGTGTGGTACTCGATCCAACCAAATGTCACATAAATCCACAGTCACAACAATGAACAATCAACACTGGTAAACCAACAAGCAAAACACCTAGTTCATTTCACAAGACTGAAAAACATGATTTTTGGACATTCTTAAACCATTCCCTAAGTAATGCAAACCACACAATTACTTAGACATGAGTACACAAACACACAATGCATACAGGAATCAATAACCATCACCTACGTGTTCAACATGTCATCCCATTCTATACTAAGACCAATCCTACACTTAAGTTCGATTACCCGGCCTCTCACTGGCCAAAATGCAATTATGCTAGTTTCAATTATTAACCCAGTCCACTCATGGGACCATCAACAAATATGACCAATAATGTATGATTAGACCCACCCAAAGACTAATACCTGGCTCATTATATTAAACACGTATAATCATTTTCATCTAATCCATACACCTTCCCTGAAAAGTAAGTGTTTTCTAGGGATTTTGCCCCTGATATTACGAACTCCGGACCCTTCATGTTCATCTCATTTATCTTTTTCAAATATTCCCGAGAACCCACTAAAACTTAGAAATTCCCTCATCCCATGAACATTACCGGTTCTCCAAACCTACCCAACCATTTAGTTTCCCGGAGTCTATCATCACACACAATCTAACAAGTAAAAAAATACACCCGAATGAACATATCATCCCGACCCGATCATTCCCTATTCAATCAATAGCCAGACTAATACAATAATCCTCCAAACTCCATGCTCGAAGGCCTATAACATGAATTCTCCCATCAATCTACACAATAGTATGAAATGAAAATAGGTCAAAAGTCTACTTAAAGAAAACCTAGCCTACCTGAACGCCAAGCAGCTGCACGATGTAATTTATGGATCCATGAAGGCATTCCTTGATGGATGACAGGCTTAAAATCCATGGTTTCACATTCTTTCAGCCAGAATTCCTCCTCCCCATGGCTCCCAAGCTTTGGAGCAGCCTAGGAGGGTTTTTGGAGCAACTCTCGTCTGTTTTTTACTAAAGAAGGGAGAATGAGATTATAAAACCCATTTCTGGGCTTTTTGGTTCCGTCATTCCTCTATAGCGGACTACCAACCACTATGGCGGTACTGATATAGCGACCTAAATCCCTCTACAGTGGACTCAATTTTTCAGCACGGACAGTCTTCAGTAAAATAGTCATAACTTTTTACTCGAAAGCGGATTGATGAACGGTTGGTGGCATTTAAAAGAAGACTCGGAGATCTTTCATTTTGTAGGTATTGGGACCTTTAACTCCTTATATTCTAGGAGGAATGCACATTTGAAGTTGACCCCAGTTTGAACTTAGCCCGAAACTAAATCAGTAAGGAAGCTTTCAACTTAACTTTGTGCTAGGAGTATTGTATGACCTTAGTACATACCAAATGTACTCTCATACTAAAGAATTAATCCTAACTCTTATTACGAATAAGAGGAACCTGCCTTGATTGCAGATATTTTCAGTAACGACAGAATATGTCGTTATAAAAAGCCTGGGAAAGGGTGGAATGATTATAGTTTGGCCTGGGGTTTGAGTTTTTTGCATAATTGGGGTAACTAGTATGCCATGAGGATTGATTGTGGTTATTATAAGTTGTTTTAGACCAAGAACAAGCAAGAAATTCGAAAGACGGGAAGGCTTCGATTCTGTAGAGCTTTGAATAATTTGAGGTAGGTGATGGTTATTGATTCTAATATGCATTATGTGTTCACGTACTATTTCATAGTAGTGTATGAGTTGCATGTTTAGCGAATGAATTGTGAATGTCTAGTTGTTCGGTAATCAGTCTTGTGAAATAAACTTGTTTTGTTTGCTTGTTGGTTTTACAAGTATGTTTGTTCATTGGTTGTGATTGATTGGACCTAGTGTGACATTCGATTGGCTCGGATACCACGCTTGGTACGGGAATTACTAACGGTTGGCTCGAGTACCACGCCTGGTATGGGTATACTAACGGTTGGCTCGGGTACTACGCCTGGTATGGGAATTCATAATGGTTGGCTCGGGTACCACGCCTGGTATGGGTTATGTTATTTGCAATTGTTGTATTCTTTCGATGGTTCTATGAGTGGACCGATTCGTATATTATTGAAATGTGATTGTTGCATATGATCCATGAGAGGTCGGGTAATTATATCTGTGTGTTAGGTTGGTCTTGGTATAGATCGAGGTCGTATGTTGAACACTTAAGTGTGGTTAGGAAGATCCTTGGTGGGTCTGGGCTATGTTAAAAGGGTTATATATATGTTGTTTTCATTGAATGTGTCAACGGTTGTCATCTATTTTCATGTGGTTGATAAGCTAAGGAAAAGATTTGTAGTTGGTATATCGTGGCTTATTACATGTTTACTGTGCCTTACTATGTTATGGTTTACTGTTCATATTCTGCTTATTTGAAACTGGTTGATGATCCTACCAGTACACGGTGGTTGTGTACTAATTTTGCACTTACTTTTCTTTTATGAGTACAGGCAATCTTTTGACGGCTGACGCACGACCTCAGTTGTAGTCCCAGCGTTTCTAGACATCGAGGGTGAGCTGCTTCAGTTGAGCTATCTTGGTTTCCTTCTTTTAGTTATAGCCCACTTATTTCGGGCTTAAACTCTTATTTATTTGGGGTTGCATCCCCGCATTTTAGACATTAATAGATTATTTTGGTACGATGACTTTCAAGTTCTAGGGAAGAATTTCTGCCAGGATTTTATTTATAATAGCATTTTGAGACTTGAATGTTAGTTTACTTTATGCATTGGTTTTGAGCTGTTAGACTTGATAAGTGTTGGATCGGTTATGTTCTGCTCATCTGGGAGTTTTCAGGTGGGTGCCACTCACAGCGGGTCTGGATCGTGACAGAGAGTATAAACAATGTGCTCAAGTGCAAGATCATGCTTTATTGGTCTTAATAATCTATTAGTGAGATTGGACTTCATCAATTCAAAGGCAACATAAATATTTTTAAACTTTCCCCAGTAAGGAGTAAAATAATATAATTTATTTCTATCCTACCTTATTATTCATGCTACATTGAGTTTAACAATTTGCTGAATACATATTTGATTATGAATAAAATTAAAAAATTCAAAGATATAAATCTCAAATTCGAGTGTGCATGAATCCTAAAATTCACATGACAGAAAATTACCTTTACATTCACAGAGATATTACGATCCCAGACTCATGTTATACAGACTTATTGCTTTGACAATTTCATGGTATAAAACTTACAAAAAAAAATCAATTAAAAAAATTACACACAAGAAATTTCAAATTGAAAAAGAGAATAAAATAAAGATGGGTGAGGGGTGAAGGGAGAGAGGATGGGTTGAGGGGAAAGGAATTGGGGAAATGGGAGGAGGATGGGGAGTTTATTTCGTAGTGGGAACTTGGAAAGGGGGGGTGGGGTGGGGGTGGGGAGTGGTTGATTTGGTTTTAAATTATTTGGGGGGAAATTTTAGAAGCAGTTTTTAATTTTTGGGGAGGAAATGGTTCATCCGTAGCCATAGGATTTTCGTTGGACTTGGATAAAAAATGTTTAGGTTATAACTATTACTTCCCTCTGTTCAACTTTACTTGTAACTTTTTGACTTGGCACACCCATTAAGAAAATAATGATTGACATAGCTATTTTATCACATTACCTCTATTAATTAATGTTAGTATTAAGTCTTGCAAATAATTTTAGGAATAAATAATTAATGTTAAGGGTAAAATATGAAAAAAAAATTGTCTTTTCTTAATATGTCAAAATTGACAAGTAAAAATGAAAATCAAAAATAGAAATAAGTGACAAGTAAAGTTGAACGGATGGAGTAGTAGTTACTAAGAAAATTTACCTTGAAAATATAATATTATAAGAGTTTAAATAAAGTTAAAATGCATAAAAAATAATATAATAAATATGATTATTGATTTGACATTTACATTTTGTTTTAAAGAAGGTATATATACATAGAGAAATAGAGATTAAAAGTAGAATTTAAATTGTATTTGACTCATCAACAGAAAATAATTTTAGTCAAAATCATATGGAAAAAGCACATTAAATAGACCAAAAAAATTAAAGTATATACACCCAAATATCTTATTTTATACTAATTTTTAAAATGTCTAATCAGCATAACATAATTTTTTCGAGTACCCCAAATTTTCAGTCCTTAAATTTCACAATCTTTTTTAATTTATTTACAAAATTGTGGCGTGTTTCTTTTCCTTTTTTGGTCAAATATTGATGTTTGAGCAAGTCATTATGTTACCATTTCTTTTTCTTTTAATTTGGCTGATATTTCTAACTTTTATGTGGGACAAAATAATTAGTATTTGGAGGTGCCCATGAATTAATTTTGCTTATAGCTAATTTTAATATTAGCTAACTATTTTTAAATTAATAAAAATAATAGATAATTAGATTATGATGATACATAATTAAGCAAAATATCAAATCACTAGCTTATTTATTAAAATCTAAATTAATATAAAATATATTTTTATAAAAAAATATTTTCTCTTGTTGCTCCTTTATTGTTTTTTTTTTTGGTTAGATTATCTTTTCTTTACCCATAAGATAAAGTAAAATATAAAGATAAAGATATTATGTTTTTATCAAATATAAGAAAATAATAAATAAATCACAACAATAAATAATTAAGAATTATTAAGGAGTGTCTCACGAAAGGACTAGAGCAGTCCTCTGCGATATTGTGATGATATCTTGAAGGACTGAGGAGTATCTCGTTGAAAGACTAAAGATGTCCTCCATGATACTATATTTCATGTGTGTGTGTGTGTGTGTGTGTGTGTGTGTGTGTGTGTGTGTGTGTGTGTGTGTGTGTGTGTGTGTGTGTGTGTGTGTGTGTGTGTGTGTGTGTGTGTGTGTGTGTGTGTGTGTGTGTGTGTGTGTGTGTGTGTGTGTGTGTGTGTGTGTGTGTGTGTGTGTGTGTGTGTGTGTGTGTGTGTGTGATCGTATAATAGAAGACTGAAATGTATCTCGATTGAAGGAGTGAAGTAGTCCTCCATGATACGATGTCAATATATAGATATACTGTGATAGTATACTTAGTAGTATCTCATTGAAGGACCGAAGTAGTCTTTAATGATACTACACCGGTATATAGATATATTGTGATGATCATGGAGGACTATGGAGTGTCCCATTGAATGATGATATCATGCCGGTACGTAGATATATTGTGGTTGTATACTAAGAAGCGTCTCATTGAAGGGTTAAAGCAATCCTCCATGATACCATGTCAATATATAGATATGTTGTGATTATTCATGAAGGACTGATGAGTGTTTCATTTGAAGGATGATACCATGTCAGTATATAGATATATTGTGGTGTTATACTGATGAGTATCTCATTAAAAGACTGAAGCAGTCCTATATTATACCATACCAGTATATAGATATACTGTGATGGTATCATGGAGAAATGAAGAGTGTCTTATTAAAGGATGATACATGCATGCCAGTATATAGATATACTATGATGATATCATTAGGGCTGAGCATAAAATACCGAAAATTGAATTACCAAATCGAATCAAAAAATTTGGTAATTGGTATTTGATAATTCGATATTTGGTACGGTATTTGAGAGTAAAATTTTAATATTGCATCGAACTGAAATTTAATTTACCGATTACCGAATTAACGAATTGAAGTTTGAAACTATGGTATTTGGTGTCTACTTTTAATTACCAAATATCAAATTATTGAACTCGAATTTTATAAATACCGAATTGAATACCGAACGTCCACTCCTAGATATCATGGAGGAATAATAAGTGTCGCGTTAAAGGATTGAAGCAGTCCTCCATGATAACATGCCAATATGTTAATATACTCTAGTGATATATTGAGGAAGTCTCATTAAAGGAATGCAATAGTCATTTATAATACTATGTCAGTTTATAAATATATTGTGATGGTATACGGAAGAGTATCACATTAAAGGACTAAAGCAGTCCTAAGTAAATAAAATTAGATTATGGAGAAAAAAGAAAAGGAAAAAAATAAATAAAATTAAAAAAAAGAAATAAATAATAATTAAAAAATTTAAAATTGAGTATGAAATTAGATTATGATGAAAAAATAAAGAACAATATAATTTGAGGAAAAATGAATGAAAAAAGTGGGGGAAAATAAAGAAATAAAGTAATAATCGAGAAAAAAGAAGGAAAAAAGAAAGAACGAAAAAAAGAAGTAGATAAAATAAAAAATAAAAAAATATTTACTATATCACTTATCTTTTTTTATTATACAAAAAAAGGAATAAATAAAAAGAAAAAATAAAATCAGGAATAAAATTAAATTATGGAGGAAAAAATAAAAATTAGACAAGGAACAAAAAATAAAGAAATTGAAAAAAAAGCAAAAACAGAAAACTAAAAAATACAGAATCGCCATAAAATATGAATAATTATAATATATCAAAAATAAAACATATATATAAGAATATAATTTCTAAAATTAACGAAGTAACAACTTTAAGGGAGCCAGTAATCGCCACAAATTGTACAAAACTGTGGCAATTTTCAAACCTCCTCACTAAAATAGCTACAAAAAGATTTATTTTGTGGGGGGTTAGAACAAACGTCACAAAAATGGTTTAATAGTGGAATTTTTTTAAAACTCCCACAAATATATAACTACAAATTAAGCATTTTTTCCTATTGAACAATCAATAATTTCTTTATAGGTTGTGCGGTTAACTCTAAAAGATTTAGATTTTATTGTCCTTCTCATTCTCCTAAATTATTGAGGCTAGAAATGATAAGTTTATTGAGGAATTTGAAGTAAATGGAGTATTTCAATTAAGTGGTGGAACTAGAAGAGATAAGAACACCACCATGGTACCTTTATATGTTGGGAACTTGAGTGCTAATCAGACAAATTCTCATAAATTATCTGAAGAGCAACAAGTCCAAGAGCCACCACCACTTGATGGGCCTATGAAGAACAATCCGCTTTACGTGAATCCATTGTTGAAGGAGCGTCTGAACAAGTGGGAGTATGATCATCCTCAAGAGTTCATAAATCAACAATTTCTAGTGACTCCAAGAGTCTGATTACAATATTGGACTAAAAGATGATCCATGCTCTTTTTCACAAGCTATGAGTGGAGAAAACTCCACACTTTGATATGATTCCATGAAAGAAGAGTTGGAATCTATGATCAAAATTAAAGTCTGAAATGTCATTGAATTACCAAAAGGAGTCTCTACTATAGGATCCAAATGGGTATATAAAATAAGACTGTAAGGGACAAATAAGATTAAAAAATGAGAATAGTATTTTCTAATACATCTTCCCTACAAGATAGGTGGTGTGCTCGTGCTATGCTCGTCATTAAAGAATACTAAAGCTGAATATTCAAAGTAGGTTAACATTTCTATCCATCTAAAATAAAAACTAACTTCTATGAAACAAGGTGACTACGTCACAACCCAATGAATCAACCAAAGTTATTCGTTGATGGAGAAGTCGATAATGAAGCTAAGAAAATTTAGATTCCATTTGATTTTGCTCTTTTGTCGTTGTCCTTCACGAGCCTTTTCTATTTTTCCTTCTTATGTAGTTTTCCTATTCTTATCAACATTTGTAATCCACTACTGCTATTGTTTCCTTTAAATTAATAAATATATAGGTCATGAATCTAGTTAGTATGACTGGAATAAATGTGTTTGACTGGTTTATAAGCCAAAGAAATGTCTCAATTTCAAAAGCTTATCTGCAAGAAACTAGCACCATTCACAAAGCTGCAGCTACATCATGTGTTAAAGTGATAATGAAAAGAAGAATATATCTTTTGTAGAACTCCATGCATAAGAATAGGAGGCACTACTTATGGATTGTACGTCCTGAGTGTCATTTGGAACCTCAACAGAGTGGTTTTTCCCCTTTTTATCTTTCAGGAACTCTTTCAATTTTCTCATGAAAAGAGCTCTTTGTTTGTACCATTTATGTCACGACCTAAACCCGCCGTGGGTGACACTCATACTAAACCCCTCGGTGGAAGAATCAACTAACCGAATAAACCATCCAACACTTAGTCGAAACTGGGCAACTAAGACAATTTCATCAAATATCGAATTCTAATATTGTCTGGTGACAATGTTACTATATGAAAGGAAAAAGCCCTTATCACTTTAGGGTGCTCGAATCTGGATCTGGCACTCCATGTGGATGAACCACCTAAACCCAAGGAATCAAGTACGTCAGATGCTAATTCTTTTTATGAGCAGTGAAATGATCCAATCAATTGAGGTTAATGTTCATATAAGATAAAGCATTAGGAGTTCTATCCTTAAACAATGAGAAGGTCAATGCTTACATGAAGGCAATTGATGAATAATTTGTAAGATCTGACAAGGCGTAACTAGCACAACATTTGGTAGAAGTCGTACAGTGCGCGAGCATATTATGGATGTGAGAGATATTGCTACTAAACTCAAGTCCCTTGAGATTTATATTTCTGCATCATTTCTTGTGCATTTTATTCTCAACTCTCTTCCTATTGAATATGGTCCGTTCAAAATATTTTATAACACACATAAAGATAAATGATTAATCAATAAACTCTTGATCATGTGTCTTCAAGAAGAAGAGAGGCTGAAATCTGAGGTACCCAAAAGTGTTAATTTGGTAACTCATGATATGAGAAATGAAAAGAAGGGGAAAAATATTCATATGAAGAAGAAAGACACTCTTGATAAAGATTCTTGCTGTTTCTGCAGAAAGTAGGGACACTGGAAGAATGATTGCCTGAAATACAAGATATAACTTGAGAAAAAAAGATAATTTTACCTTTATATATTATGAATCTAATTTCATTAAAGTAGTAGACTATCGACCATATTAAAGGCATATATCTTATGAAATTCTTGAATGATTTCATATCAGAAATAAGTTTGTCTTTGTTACGGAGACATTGTACCCCTAACTCAAGTAATTTCCCTGTGATTTCTTCTTGTAATCCATTGTCATCAAATTGCTTCAGTTGTTGCTTTATTTGTGTCTTGAATAATTCCGCAAGACTTCCACCTTGGTAAACATAATCAGTTATTTCTCCAGCAACTTCACGTCCAATACGTCCTTCGTCATTTTCCATATTTTCTCGTTGAAGCAATTGTAGTAATATCATACCATAACTGATCACGTAAAGACTATAATCTGTAACTAGAGAAAGTGAAGAAATAAAAAAACTTAATGTTAGGAATCAAAATATTCTTGTGATGGTAAAGGAGAAATTATTTGTTTTCATAAGAAAGAGTAACTTGATTTAACCTAAAGTCATGACAAATTTTTCTCATTCAAGCTATAAAAAGGAACACCTTGAAAATAATTCAGGGACGAGATATTATGTATGAGGGCTATGCAAAATCTTTAAAAAGGCCCAAAATAGCCCCTTATCTTTATATACACTTAAAATGGTCCTTTCAATATAACCTAGAGAACAAATAGTCCCTTAAGTTCACTCAAATGATGCACTTTAACAAAAGTAATTTGATATTAACATGATCTCTTTTAAAAATACACACACACAAAAAAAAAATCAACGACAAGAATGAAGACATGATACCCAAGATATGGATTTCAGCTTCAACAATCTAAGATAAGTTCATACATAATAGAAAACAAAATTGAGCATTTATGTCTGCATTCTTGCAGCACCCACCCACAGTTTGATGTATTTAGCTAGGAAAAAATAATTGCAGATTGATCTGTAGTTGTTTTGTAGTGTCTTTAAGTACCCTTGTCACGACTCAATTACCAGGCCATGCGGGCACCTACTCTAATCCACCTAGATAGGAGAACCCTTACCACCCGATCCAACAGGTAATGAAGAAAAAGAAGTAAACTATGAAATAAACCTTTTTAATACATGAAAATGTTTACAATAATGTGGAAAATCTTTTACAATTTTTGAAATCAGTCCTCCTTAGAATCTAGTCTAAGCCGGTACAAGAGCTACTACAAGATGATACAAAATGAAGAAGACTCAGCTCCCACCATAGAAGCAAGAAGTACGAGCTGCTGGAGAATCACTGTCATCCTGAACCTGTGAAACATCACCAACCCTGCAACCAGACTATACCCAAAAAGGTATAGCAAGAGTAGAATCATTACAAATACACATATTGGTAGGCATCATCGGTCGACCCGAATCCACTCATATCATCATATAAGAAATCAAGGGAATGCACAATTAATTGCAATACTCAATCCTTCAATATTCACCTTACCGAAACCCAATGTCAACCCAAGCCTGCCTATCCCTTAGACTTTCCAAGTCACCTTGGCACCTAGACTTCCCAAGTCACCTTGACACCTAGACTTCCCAAGTCACCTTGTCACTAATAAAGCCCAAACTATACCTCAATTAAGAAGCGTAAATGGTCGTTGTCAAATATAGAACCCAACAAAGGTTGGGGTCGATCCCACAGGGAATAAGGTACAAATTAAGTCACTAGTGACTTAGATGACTCGTAATCAATAGTTTCTGGTAAATGGGGGGGTGTTGTAATGAGAAATCTTTGATTGTTTCAAATAAAAAATTGCAAGTTTTAACGAGTAAAATTCAGTAGAAGAGGTAAACTAGGGAAGTGTTCACCATGGCTCAATCAACAACCTCGGGCTAGAGTTCAATCGGGTTCTTTTCATATGCATAACACGAAGCAATTGAATTCATTCCTACGTCTAAATGTTTCTCAACCAAATAGATGCTTTTTCTTTCAATTCTCTCGAACTTGAAAAGATACAATACAAAACTCAATTATACCCCAAGTAGGTTAACCTAGCTAGAGCGTCAACCATTAGACGGGAGTTAGTAGTCCCGAATCCTTGTTGTTAATCTAATTTTCCGGGGTTTTAATTCCTTTGTTCAAGCAAATAAAACCTAAACTTGTTCTAATGTTTGCAACCATTAGAAAATGATAAAAATATAAGATTAACAACGTACTATGCAATATATATTGAACCCAATATCACCCGAACTCTGTATCATTATTTTTGTCATAGATCCCACAACCCTAGTTGTGGGAAGTTAGCTACTCATGCTAGTAGAGAAAGAGAAGACATGAGTATTCATGATAGAAAGAAAAGATTTTTACAATATATGAACACAAGCTTCAATAATCCAAGAATAAGAGCCAAAATCCCAAGAACAATCGAAGAAGAAGAAGAAAACATGTTATGTCATATTTTTCTTCTCCAAACTCATCCAAAAACGTTGGCAAAATATCGGGTAACAAATAATAAAATAACCCTAACACTAGGTATTTATAGTAGTCTAGATAAAGTCCAAAAATAGAATTTCGGAGTTCCACTTCAACTTGACGGGTTGCATGACAACTCATCAAGTGAGTCATCACAAGGAACCAGTGTTGCTGCCACTTCTGCTTCACGTTGATGACTTTTGGTGTAAAACTCATTTGGTGAATGCGTTTTATGTACAATTTGTCAGGTGAGTCATCACCTCAATCCAGTAGATTCTTCAACTCTATTCGATGTAGTGGCTTGTGTGATGACTCATCAGCCTTGTGATGACTCGTCATGTGAGTCGTCACCTCCAAACAGTGAGCTCTTGTGGACTGCCTTACTTGGTGGCTCACTTGGTGGTTCATCACACTCGTGGTGACTCGTTAGGTGAGTCACACACCTAATAGTAAACCCATATTTGTGCAATTCTCTGTTCTTTCCATTTTCGTTCACTTTTCATGCAAGTACAACAAAAATACCATAAAAAACAACAATGCTTGCTTGAAAACTCACGATTATTCTTAGTTAAAGGAGTCAAATGTGTCGTAGAATGTCAGCACATCAACACCCTCAACTTAAAATGTTCGCTTGTCCTCAAGCAACAAAATAACAAAAACAAAAGAGACGACTCAACTAAGAATACAAACACATGTTTCTAGTAAATCATGGCCATTCAACAATTTATTCAATTTAAATCAAGCCCCCCTCGGTAACACACAAATATATGAAAAGCTAACTTGTAAGGATCCAAACATGTCATTCCGATATAACAAAATATTCTACATACACACACAACAGCTATCCTAACAGTCAGTAGATAATACAGAAATTTTGGTGCCCTCACCACAAAGAAGTCCCACACACAAGATTTAGGACTAGGTAAGGCACTCACACTCACAAACGATTTCAAACAATGCACATGCGATGCCATAAGATTTCCCTTGCTATTCTATTTTAGTTTTTCAAAACGCCGCTCAGGATCACTACAGGACTTGTTTTGGCTTGTAATGAGGCTTTGGGTGCAGGTAGGATACATTTGGGGAATAGTGACTAAACCCTCCTTGTAATCATCGACCTATTATTTCTGTTCAACCTTTTTCCATCCACTCTTAATCACCTTTGATTTCCTTATTTCTTGCTACAAGTATGGCCCTTTTAACTTGATAACTCTTTTTCTTTCTTTTTCACTTTTTTTTAGTTCTTTTTCCGTATTTTCATTTGGCACACACCTGCACTTTCTATCCCAACAACAACCAATCAAGCACAACCCATTTTTCTTATCATGTGCCTCTACAGTATCCACCCTCAACTTAGGCTAATTACCTGAGTTGAGGTGCATGATGTCCAAGGAAGGACTAGGGCCAAAATAGAGACTCAAAGTTAAAAGGGAAAGGTAAGAGGTTACCGAAAGAACAAAGTCACTTTGGCTCAAACAAGGATCAAAGGGGTTATTTACATTTGGATGTTCTTTTAGGCTAAGTGGACTGCACAAAAAAAGGGCATGTGATCCTTTCCTAAGCAACTAACTTCGAACTTAACAAAATAGCCCGAGCAAGTTCTAGATGCATGCAAAGAGTAAGAGTTTATAACAATACGCTCACACACACTTGGCACCAAGAAAACATACCACTACCAACGATCAAAACAACAGCTCGGTTTAAGCATAATTCTTACAATCACAACCACAAAATGACATTCAAGGATCCAGAACAGTCAATCATTTCAAACATAAGTACAAAATCAACTTTTTCAGAGGGGGCTCCTTTTAGTTCAACTTGACAAAAAGTCCATACTTGCTATAGACACCACAACACAACACAAATAAAATTTAAATTACAACCTAAACATGTTGGTTCTACTAGATAGCACACCGAGGGAAAAGAAACACGATAATAAAAACCCTTGGTAGTGACAGACTCACAGGTATCCCAACACCCTCAACTTAACTTCATGCATTGTCCCCAATGTACATATATGGAAACTAAACTGTGAGAGAAAGGAATACCTGTGAATCCTTTAGGCCTCAGAATTTGGTATGATGTTGGAGACCGCTAGGGTCTCCAAAGCAGGAGCAATCTCTGGAATAGGTGCAAGTGACATCAGCTTGTTGAGCTTCAACTTTCTCTTTTATCGTCTCTTTAACTATTCGAGACAACTTCTTTACTTTTTCTAACTCCTTTTCTTTGTTGGTTCTCTTGCGGTATTTTCTTTTTCTTGATTTGTTCTCACCGCCTTCTTCTACAGGTTTCTCTTCTTTAGATTCCAACATCATCCTCTTAACAACTAGGGTCTCAACAACACCCTTCTCCTCAATATGCACATCCATATGGGCTTTATCGATAGAATTGATAACTGAGACCACCCTCATGTCCCTCGGTGGCTTTATCGATTTACACACATCGAACTTGACCAGTTTATTGTTCAGTCTAAATATCAGTTCATTTCTTTCCATGTCGACCAATACTCTTGCAGTGGCTAACAATGGCCGTCCCAAAATTATGGGAACTTTAAAGTCCACTTTGCAATCCAAGATCACAAAGTCAACTGGGAATATAAACTTGCCAATCTTTACTAATACGTCATAAAATATTTCCACTGGTCGTTTTACTGAACGGTCGGCCATTAACACCCTCATGGTGGTTGGTTTGGGGGCTCCTAAGCCCAACTGCTTATAGACTACTAGCGGCATCAAGTTGATGCTAGCTCCAAGATCACATAAGGCTTTTTCAAAATTGAATTTCCCAATTGTACAGGGAACAATGAAAGCACCTGAATCTTCCTTCTTTTGCACTAACGATCTTGATGAGACAGCACTGTAGTGGTGGAGGTTATCTTCTGGTTCAAAGCTCACTGACCTCTTCTTGGAAATCAACTCCTTCATGAACTTGGCGTATTCGGGCATTTGCTCAAGAGCGTCCACCAGTGGGATATTCACTGATATCTGCTTGAGCATGGTCATGAACTTGTGGAACTTGCTATCTTTCACTTTTTTCTTCAACCGTTGTGGGAAAGGAGGAGGTGGCCTAGGCAACATAGTTGGAAGTTTTTCAACTTCCTTACCTTTGTCCGTGAGCACTTGAGTAGCATCCTCTACCACAATGGCTTTTTCAACAGGTACACTCACACCCTCATCGACCATATTTTCATCATCTACTAACTCATCTTCATCAACAACATCACCTTTCTGAGTCTGAATTATCAAATGTGATTCCGATAATGTTTTACCACTTCTCGTAGTGATCACCATACAACTCCCGTCGTTCCTCGGGTTTTGAATGTGTCACTCGGCAAGCTACCAGTCTTCCTTTGATTTAGGGATGTCGAGATTTGACTCATTTGTTTCTCTAACTGCTTGATCGAGATGGAATGTGAATCCACCAACTGACTCATTACTGATAATTCTGTCCTCATCTTCTTTACGCCGGAGTCAGTCGATTCTACCTTCAACAGCATCTTAGCCATTATATTCTCCAGTTTGGATGTCCCTGACTCATTGCTAGCTTTGTCATGATTCCCAGGTGGTATATACAATCCACCTCTATCATCTTTGCTCCTCCAATCACCTTGCTCTCGACTCTTATAACCCGGCTTTTCATAGTAATTGTTCCGACCTTGGTTTCCTTGGCTATAAGCCTGGAAACCACCCAAGTAATTAGCTTCTTCATCAGATTCTGCCTTAGTTGCTCTACCTTGTGCACTACAACTTTTACCTTCTTAATTCCACCTAACAATAAGTGTCTAGTCAGCAGGTCTATTTGTGTCTTCAAATGGGCCATGTCTTTGTCCCGCTCTTCATCTTTTTTGCGCTGCTCAGCTGACATACTCATAGTATAAGTACTAGCAGCTACCTCTGAATCTCGGGTACGCCAGGCTCTGTTTGTTTTGGTGAGCCAATCCAGAATATTAGTGCCATCAATAAAGGTGAGCCCCATGAATGCTCCACCTGCCACGTTATCAAGCGTTGGCCTGGTAGCTGAGTTCAATGACCTGTAGAATGTTTGTATCAAAAACCCATCTGTCAGCTGGTGGTCCGGGCACTAGGTCAACTTTTTTTAAAACCTCAACCAGGTTTCATGCAGGGCCTCATGCGGTTGCTGTCAAAAATTACTAATCTCATCCCTCAACTGTAACATTCTGGAGGGAAGAAAGAACCTTTCTAGGAAAGCTCCTTTCAACTCACCCCAGGTTGTTATTGAATCCAGAGTTAGCTCAGTCAACCATAGTGTTGCCTCATCAGACCTAGACAATGGGAACAACTTTATCCTAATATCCGTTTGACTCACACCCGACAATTCAAAGGATTTGTAGATGCCTACAAAGTTCATCAGATGCCTGTTGGGGTCATCACCAGCTACACCTCTAAACAGCCCCTTCAGATTTAACAACTGGATCATTGTGCTGGTGATATTAAACTTAGCGCCTTGCGCTAATGGAGGAAGAACAATGGCGCCCATAGCACCAACTCTATCTAAGTCAAGGTCCTCCTCATCATCTAAAGCAAAGTACCTTGGTTGTTGTCGACCTCTACCTCTATGTTGCAGCCTTTGATCGACAGGAGCATTATTATTAACATTATCCACCGGTCTTCCATCACCCACTACAGTCTCATTATCCAACCTAACATCATCCTCAATATCATCAGCATTCAAGTGTTATTGGGTCTGCTGAGCTGCAGCGAGTCTTGCTGCCTCTTGTTGTTGTGCATTCATGTTTTGCCTTAACATTCTAGCAAGCTCGGGGTCGCAGGGTAATATTAGTTCACCCGAGCGTCGAGTACTTGGCATGCACAACTCTGTACCCTGTAACAAATAAAAACAACAAATAAAAGTAAATCAAGAAAGTATGACTAAGAGTCAACTAAACACATCGGACTTAATGAACAACCGTATTCCCCGGCAACGACACCAAAATTTGATAACGCCCAAACTACACCTCACTTAAGAAGAGTAAGTGGCCGCTTTCAATCATAGAACCCAACAAAGGTTGGGGTCGATCCCACAGGGAAAAAGGTGCAAATTAATTCGTTAGTAACTTAGTTGACTAGTAATCAATAGTTTCTGATAACGGGGGGAGTTAGGAGTAATCAATCTTTGAACAATGCAAATAATAAGTTACGAGTTTCGATGAGTAACAATTAGTAAGAGAGGTGAACTAGGGAAGTGTTCACCATGGTTCAATCAACAACCTCGGGCTAGAGTTCAATCGGGTTCTTTTCATATGCATAACACGAAGTAGTTGAATTCATTCCTACGTCTAAATGTTTCTCAATCAAATAGACGTTTTTCTTTTCAATTCTTTCAAACTTGAAAAGATACAATATAAAACTCAATTTATACCCCAAGTAGGTTAACCTCGCTAGAGCATCAACCATTAAACGGGAGTTAGTAGTCCTAAATCCTTGTTGTTAATCTAATTTTTCTGGTTTTAATTCCTTTGTTCAGGCAAATCAAACCTTGGCTTGTTCTAATGTTTGCAACCATTAGAAAAAGTAAAAACGCAGGATTAACAACGTAATATGCATACAAACCAAACCCGATATCACAAGAGCCCTAGATTATTACTATTACATGGATCCCACAACCCTAGTTGTGGGAAGTTTGTGACTCATGCTACTAGAAAATGAGAAGATAAGAGTATTCATGATGTAAAGAAAAGACTCTTACAATATATGAACACCAACTTCAATTATCCAAGAACAAGAAGCCAAAATCCCAAGAACAATGGAAGAAGAAGAAGAATACGTATGTGTCATATTTTTCCTCTCAAAAACTCATCCAAAACGTCTCACAAAATATTGTGTAATGAATAATAAAATAACCCTAACACTGGGTATTTATAGTAGTCTAGGAAATAAAGTCCAAAAATAGAATTTTGGAGTCCCGCTTCAACTTGACGGGTTGGATGATGACGAGTCATCACAATCACAAGGAACCAGTGTTGCTGCCACTTCTGATTCACGTTGATGATTTTTAGTGTAAAACTCATTTGGTGAATGCGTTTTATGTACAATTTGTCAGGTGAGTTGTCACCTCAATCTAGTAGCTTTTTCACCACTATCCGATGTGGTGGCTTGTATGAGGACTCGTCAGCCTTGTGACGACTCATAATGTGAGTCATCACAAGGAACCAGTAGCTCCTTGAATTCTTTCCTTCGTAGTGGCTTGTGTGACGACTCCCCATGGCTTTGGAGACTCTTCACCTCCAAACAGTGAGCTCTTGTGGACTACCTTACTTGGTGGCTCACTTGGTGGTTCGTCACACTTGTGGTGACTCATCAGGTGAGTTACCACACCTAATAGTAAGCCCATATTTGTGCAATTCTCCGTTCTTTCTATTTTCGTTCACTTATCCTGTAAGTACAACTCAAATACCATGAAAAACAACAATGGTTGCTTGAAAACTCACGATTATTCTTAGTTAAAGGAGTCAAATGTGCCTTAGAATGCTGGCACATCAGTCACCTAGACTTCCCAAGTCACCTTGACATAGCCAATATCTATGTCCATACCCGGACTACCATTTCCTTACCCAAGTCAACCACTATGACTCAACAACTCAGAGTAAACCCCACTACTTAGTGACGTAGACCGCACTCGTCGTACCGCCACCTAGTACAAAACTGTTCCCATGAGCTCCAGGGTCATACTTGGCAAGTGACAACATCCAATGCTATAACCAGACCACGTGTCTCTCCCTTAGCTTATCAAACATATGCAATAAGTCTAACCCATATTGACAATTCCCAATGACAACAACATATATCCTTTTCATGAAACCCGGACCTAACAAGGATCCCTAGGACAATAACATACGATCGTGGTTCACAGAAGAACCACCTTGTCACTTAAGCAAACTAACCCGGCCTTTCAAGAACCAACTATACGCAAAATGATAATAAATATTGGCCCTCTCAGAAACCCAATATATAAAGTAAAGAAGTACAGCATATAATAACATCCAGTAGTATAACTCTAGACTCTCAGTCTACCTTTTGACTTACCAACCACATGGGACAGGTTCAACAATCATTCAATAACAATAATAAATATGACATTTACCCTTTTTCATTACCGGATCGAGCAAGGATCCCTAGACCAATACCTAAGTGTTAACATGCGATGCCCGGTCCATTCCAAGACCATCCCCACATTTAAGTGTAACAACCTGGCCTCTCAAGGACAAATGTAATCAATCACAGATAACCCAGTTCACTCAAGGAGCCACATGTAAAGACATCAATAACAGATAACCTGGTTCACTCATGGAATCAACATGTAAGGAATACAACCAAACAAGTAAAGACAACCCGTACCAGGCGTGGTACCCGAGCAGACCAATAAGTAATTTGTACAAGGCGTGGTACCCGAGCCAACCAATAAGTAACTTGTACCAGGCATGGTATCCGAGCCAACCAATAAGTAACTTGTACTAGGCATAGTACCCGAGCCAACCAATAAGTAACCTGTACCAGGCGTGGTACCCGAGCCAACCAATAAGTAACCTGTACCAGGCGTGAAACCTGAGCCAACTAATAAGTAACCTGTACCAGGCGTGGTACCCGAGCCAACTAAATGTCACACAAAATCCACAGTCACAAATAATGAACAATCAACACTTGTAAACCAACAAGCAATAATACCTAGTTCATTTCACAAGACTGAAAACAGGACTTTTGGACATTCCTAAATCATTCCCTAAGCAATGCAAACCATACAAATACATAGTCAAAAGTACACAACCATACAATGCATACATAAATCAATAACCATCATCTAAGTGTTCAACATGTCATCCCGGTCCACACTAAGACCAATCCCACTCTTAAGTTCAACTATCCGGCCTCTCACAGGCCAATATGCAATGATCACAGTTTCTACAATTAAACTCGGTCCACTCATGGGACCATCATCAACTAAAATAGTAACGTATGATTAGACCCACCCAAGGACTAATCCCCGACTTACCCCTTTTTGGCACATACTCACAGATACATTAATTATGGACCCTTTTCTTAAGATAGATACAACATGGAAAAGACATCCCCCAACATTGGTACTTTAACCATTCTAGTTTACTCTACTTCCTTTATACTAGAATCATCCTCGAAACTCCCTTTAAACTAGTCACTTAATTAAACATAGTTTTTTCGATTTCTCAAACCTTACCAACAATCTAGTTTTCTGAACCTAATTTTGACATGTATAAACAACCCGGGATGAAGCACATCACCCCGACATTATCAATCTCTAATCAGTAAACCAACAAAACCATACAATGTTCCTCCAGACTCCGTGTCCGAAGGCCTAAACATGATTCCTCCTTTCCTTCTATATCAATAATATGAAATAGAAACAGGTCTAAGTCTACTCAAAGAAAGAACCTAGCCTACCTGGACGCTAAGCAGCTGCACAATGCATTTTCTGCCTCCGTGAAGGTGTTTCCTGGCGATTGACAAGCCCGAATCCATGGTTTCACATCCTTTTGACCATAATCCCTCCTCCCCATGGCTCCCAAGCTTTGGAGGAGCCTAGGAGGGTTCTTGGAGTAACCCTCGTCTATTTTGGGGCTCAATACGGGTGAATAAAATTATAAAACCCATTTTTGAGTTTTCTGATCCCGTCACTCCGCTATAGCAGTCCACGCTCTGCTATAGCAGTGCTGCTATAGCGGAACCTACCGCTATAGTGGTGTTGACCGGTGTTGACTTCTGCTATAGAGGTAATTTCTCCGTTGTATTGAAGGTCACTATGGCGGTGTGTCAACTGCTACGGAGGTTGACATGGGAAAGAAAGTCATCCAAATTTGTCCATTTTATAACACACTCGCTTTCTTGACATTTTGGAATAACCCTTTCACGTCAACCTCGATACCGGGAGTTCTACTTATCCGAATTCAATTCTGAAAAGTCCCCCAGACTCATTTATGTCTTAGATAAATGGAAAACTAGCTGAAAACGTGATACATTACCCAATCCTTACTCAGATTTCCCTATATTATACCTCACTCCAAAATCAGCCGAGACTAGCCTAGCCCAGAATTTTCAACTCCCAAATCCGAAAGTTTTCTGACTCAAAATATGGCATAAAAAATTTATCCGTAACAACGAACCCAATCTTTACAACCCTAAACTGATGGAGATTTAATACTTTACCAAAGGGGGAGCTTAATTTGCAAAACAACCGTTCATCTCATTGTTTACCCCTGTTTTTCTCTCTACTTAATTCTCTTTTAACAACTCATCTTCCTGTAGCTTTCTACTTGAAGATTTTCTCAAGATGCATGGAAGTTGGAAGAAGATCAGCAAACAAAAATTAATCTTCAAAGTCATCTTAAATGTCTTTCTCACAAGGATCAATTTGTGTTTAAGAGATATCTTATTTGCTATTTTTTACAAGATACAATAATCTATGATAAATCAAATTAGATATTTTGATGTTTATAGCTCATGCCTTGCCTTCCCTATCTCCTGAATATTTGAGAAATGTTGTGCTACAACCGCCCACATTTCCTGAAGTAGTAACACCTCCCAAGTCGTATATCACAACATTGTCAAACTGTCCAAGAACAAAAAAAATATGAATAAATATTTTACTCATACAATATTTACATAAAAATAATTTAGAAAATTAAGTACCTTATCTAATAGAATATTTGACGGTTTTAGATCACACAAAAAATGTTGATCCAGTTCTATGGACCACATAGATTGTATATGCGGGGCTTCTTAAAACTCTTTTGATTTTGTCCTACTTCAAATCTGTGTCAATGATATATAAATCTGTAAGGTAAATAAGAAAGTGTACGCAAAAGAATTCTCTAAGCATATACCTTTCTTTCTTAATTTCAAATCACCCCCGGATACCCAATTAGTAACTATGAACAACACCTAGTTGTTTGAGTCGAATCCATAACCCACACCTATAAATTTGATCACGTTCTTGTATGGCATTAGTTTCAAAGCACCAACTTCATACTGAACAATAACATTTTTAATTAGATTAATATAAAATAACTGAATTATATCAAACAAATTAGTAATTACCTTAATTTGTTTATTACAGGCGGATCTTTTAGGCAATTTGAAGGCATATTCACTGGGCAACAATTCCTTTCATTTCCTGGTGACAATTGAATTTTGTAGACATTGTCAAACACGCCAAAACCTTGTGGTGCTCCTGAAGCTACTTCAGCTAAGACATGGATTCTCCTTGAGTATTGCACTAAAATTTGTAGAACAGTTAGTATAATAACTAACAATGCCAAAGGGATTAGCTTGAATAAATTTAGGTTGTCTATCATTTTATGTGGCTTATATGTAGACAAACAAAAAAAGCAATGAAAGGGAGAGTAAAATTGACTTTACTTGAAATAATAATAGGTCAAGAGAAAAAAAGTTATGTAGCTTATATGTAGACAAAAAAATAAAGTAATGAAAGGGGGAGTAAACTTGGATTTACTTGAAACAATAATAGGTTAGGAGAAAAAAAAGTTATGTGACTTATATGTTGACAAACAAATAAAGCAATGAAAGGTAGAGTAAAATTTGTTTACTCGAAATAGTTATAGATCAGGAGAAAAATAATTTCGCATTTACCCAATAAAAGAAAAAGAAAAAAATGCTCATTTCACACTCTTCATTAAATTTTCAACAAGTTTGTACTCAAACGCCAAATATTATTGGGTGTTACATATTGTTGCAATTGTTCACATATATTCTCTAATTTCACTTTTAATTTCTCCGACCCATTTGAAAATAAACAGGAATACAAAGAATTTGGTTTAATAAAGAGTATTTTATTAAAATTAGTGGTTGAAAATCAAATTTTAATTTGAGACTTTAAGTATATATACACACGAAGAATTTAGTTTTATCTGTTTTATTTTTTCATATTTATTATTGTTTGTATATTCCTAAAAGACATAAAACTCTTTTACTTCACATAGTATTATTTATAAATGAAAATTAATTATAGTTAATAAGATATATCTATCCATGTATTTTCAATATATTATTTTGGATGTTATTTTAAAAAATATTATTTATTAATATAATAATTTTGATAGTTTAGTTCATAATTCTAAAATATTTCTATTAAAAAGTAAGTAATTTTTCTTTTTTTTTCTTTTTTCAAAAGGGTCTTTAATATTATCTAAAAGAAATCATAAAACTCATGACTTTATTAGTCTCTCCCTTAATCTCTCTGAATATAAAAATTGTCATCTGCTTATTGGTTGTGTCGGTCCTAACCAACTATTTTAATTTATTCTTGGTCTTGATAGAAGTAGTATTTATTATTTTTGTGATTACTTTCTCCGTCTTGAATTGAAGGGCCGGTTCAATGCCTCTGTATGAATTAGCAGTTCATTGTATATAATTATACGTGTTGATTAATACCAGAATGACAAATAGATATAGGGAAGGAACATAACAGAGAATTTAATTGTGAAGTTATGCATGTCAGGGGAGATTTCAAAGTTTTTTAGCTGGAAATCCTTACTTGAAACTGATTTGAATCATGGATTTGATGTTGAAGTTAAAGTCTTATTCAAATATCATAAATATATGTTAATTTCAAATTAAAACTTTAATTTTGAGCTCCAAATTGCGTGGTCAAACGCTAGTCGATTCTAAATTTGTGATTTTAATTTTTCTTAAAAATAAAACTTGATTCACAAGTTTATATTTTGTGAAAAAACAAAGATCCTTAATTTTAGATTTTCCAAAAAAAAGAGAAAGAAATCTATGTTGTGACATGAAGAGATTGTTTGTACCATAAGATGCTGCTATAGCTGGAGAAGAAGAATGAAACATATATAATGTTTCTGAAAATGTGATTTATAGTAACAACCTTTATAGTGATTTTTGGATTTTTTTCATATCTTGATTACTTTACCCCTATTCATTGTTGTATTATGGTATTTGTAATCTACAGGAGTGGGTACCATAGTTTTCGAGGTGTTTGGTTAGGTTCTAGGTGAGTTTTTCATTTTAGAATGTTTTGAAGTTGATATGACTGACTTTGATCAATATTTAGAGATATAAATATTGTATGTGAATTTCGTTAGTTCTGTTATCTCCGGAATGCTATTTTTGGGCAAAACGTGCTACAATAACTATAAATCAGATTTTCTTTACTTATTTTGGTCACTTTTTTTCTCCATTGTTGGACCACTACAACTCTAATTTGGGTGATTTTTAGTGCATTTTCTTCATTTTAGAATGGGATAAGTTTCCATACCTTAGATTTATATTTTATCCACTAATTTACCTCAAATTTTAGGTTAATTCTAGATTAAGGGTTTGAAATTGAAGGTTTAATCTTACTCTATTTTCAACCAAACTTCTTATTCAAGTTCTTTAACCCATGGGTAAGATTCTTATGCTAGTTTTACATATTTTCCAATGATTATTTCATAATTTCACCTTCAAATCTTATTTTCCAACTTGAGAATCTGAGGTTTTCCCGGTAAAACTAAAGTTTGATAAATTGATGGTTTCAAACATGATTTTAATTTTGTTTTTGATAAAATTTCATATTTGAACTCATTGAGCTTTAGGTATATTGATTTTCCAATATAATCTGAGTTTTGACCTTGTGGACTTGAAATTGACTTTTGGATTGACCTTTTAGACCCGAATTAAAACCTTGACAATATGGGTACCTTTGGACTCGTCTTTATTCATAGAACTTGTTATTGGTAGATTAATTATGTTTGGAGGATATTTATTGTCACGACCCAACCTATCGGGCCGTGCGGGCGCCTACTCTATGCACCTAGATAGATGAACCCTTACCACCCGTCCAATAGGTAAATTGCGGAAAAACTCAAGTATAATCATAAACCTTCATTTTTGATACATGAAAACCTTTACAACCTTTAACTCAGGAAAACTCCTTTATGAATAAATACAATACAAACTTTTTTACAACTTTAAAACACCCTCCCTAGGACCTAGTCTAAATAGGTACAGGAGCTACTACAGGGTTTATGCAAAAAATGTAAAAGAGACACAACTTCCATCATGGAATCGAAGGATAGAAGCTGCTAGAGATCACCATCGTCATGTATCTATAAAACATCACCGACCCTGCAACCAGACTATACCAAAAAGGTATAGCAAGAGTAGAGTCAGTACAACCACACATACTGGTAGGCATCATCGATCAACCCTAATCCACACGTACCATCATATAGGAAAACAGGGAAAAACATGAACATAAACAATATAGCTCCACCCTTCACCATTTACCTTTTCCAGGCCCGATCTCAACCGATCGTCTACTCACACCCCTTACCTCAACCCTTTCTATTCCTTCTGCTGCCAACTCCCTCACCCTCGAAACTTTTGAGTCATACTAAGCCTAGACTTCCCCAGTCACACTAGCCTTAGACTTCCCATGTCACCTTAACCTTAAACCTGACCACTAAATCCAACCTTGACTGCCTCTCCGTTATCCTAGTCAACTCCCCCATGACTATGCATCCAAAAATGACCCCATCCTTGCCAATCCAGACCTACTACCCTTATGGTACCGCTCAAGAGTATCTGAGCCCCACTAAGGTCCCTAGACAATTCCCCCAAGGTGACAATACAAGCTAGTAATGAAATGCTAGACCTGCAGTTGTTACCCTAGATTATCAACCACATGAGATTCACCTTTATAACTGTGACCAACAATCAATGACGCAAGAAACATTCCTTTGTTATACAGCCCAGACCCTCCCTGGGATCCCCCTAAACAACACCTAAGTGTTAAACATGCAACCCGGTCTACACTAAGACCAACTCACAGATCAATAATAATAACCTGGCCTCTCAAGGTCCATAAGCAATTGTCATAATTCAATAGCACAATCCGGTCCACTCATGGAACCAATATCAAAATGCAACAATGCAATAAAGTAAATCCGTACCAGGCGTGGTACCCAAGCTAACCATTAGTATTATCCCATACCAGGTGTGGTACCCAAGCTAACCATTAGTAGTATCCCATACCAGGTGTGGTACCCGAGCTAACCGTTAGTATTATCCCATACCAAGCATGGTACCAAAGCCAAACGTTAGTATTATCCCGTACCAAGCGTGGTACTCGAGCGAACCATTAGTATTATCCCATACCAGTCATAGTACCTGAGCCAACCGAATGTCACATAAATCCAGAGTCACAAATAATGAACAATCAACACTTGTAAATCAACAAGCAATAACACCTAGTTCATTTCACAAGACTGAAAACAGGACTTTTGGACATTTCTAAATCATTCCCTAAGCAATACAAACCATAAAAATACTTAGACCCAAGTACACAAACACAAAATGCATACAGGAATCAATAACCATCACCTACCCTGATCCCTGGTGCGTCGACTCAATTCCTATCTGTCCGAAGACTAAATCCTGTCCCCCTTTTTATTTAACACATCTTAATAAGTACATTGATTACAAACCTTTCCGAAGTTTGTTACAAAATGGGCAAGCCACCCCTTAACCTTGGTGATTTAACCACTCTTTATTATTCTACTCATACGCCTGATCCTTATTTAGGAATTTCTCCATTTTTGTTACCCATTTAGTTACCCCAAGCATTTCTCGATTCCCGAACCTTTCTGACATCTCAGTCACTGGAATCCTATTATTATCCCATATCAAGATGACATGTGCAGCCAACAATTACATATTAGCAACTCACAATCTTAACCAAACAATTCCAAGTCCACATATAACCAATATCGAATCCGCCAGACTCTGTGCCCGAAGGCCTAACCATGGATTCTCCTCTTCAACTATACAATAGTACAAATGTAAATAGGTCTATCTACTCAAGTTAAAACCTAGCCTACATGGACGCCAAGCAGTTGCAAAGATGTGAATCTGGCTCCGTGAAGGCATTCCCGGCTGAACAATGGTTCTTGAATCCACTTTTTCGCATCCCTTTAGCCATAATCCCTCCTTCCCATGGTTTCCAAGTCTTGGAGAAACATAACAGAGTTTTTGGAGAAACCCTCGTATCTTTTCCAACTGAGGAGGAGAAATCTTTTATTAAAATCCCGTTCTGAGGCTACTGCCTCCCGTCATTCCGCTATAGTAGATGGCTTTCCACCATAGTTGTTCCGCTATAGCAGAGTGACGTCAGCTCGGATGATTTCTAAAAATCTAAAATTTTCTGTCACGTCACCCCACTTAATATTAAAAATATTTTGATTCGTTTTTGAAATCTCATGACGTCGTGGTTCCTAAAATAACGACAGATCTGGTCATTACATTCATAAAGGGAAGGCTTAGGTGTGACCTTGTAGAGTCTTGTTGTTTGGCTTTGAGATAGGCTATATCTTAACTTTCTTTAGACTTTACTTCAGTAGGAATTTATCATATAAAGCATGTTATGGGATGAGTGAATTATTTATTATAATAACAATGGAGTTGGTTTATAATTGTGATACTCTCTCAGAGTCGTATATTATTTTGGTGATATGGGATTTGGAACCCCAATTTGATATTGAGGCTTATAGCTGATATTCATGGAAAAAACATCATTTTGAGGTCTTGAATACAATGTTGCATCTTATTGTATTTTATTTTTGTGTTTATGCATATTCATACATATCATGGCTCATTGAAACAATGGATAAATTGATTTTTAAAAAGAATGTTCTTAAAGGGTCGATTTGAAAGAAATAAATTATTTTAGTTCTGGTTTGAGTTCGGATCACCTGATAATATATTGGTGAGAGTTAATTAGTATATGGACCTCGTGAGTTCTCCATGGGTCCCGTCTTAAAAACTATATATGCTCTAAGGGTTTATATGGCTGGGATTGACCATTACATCTCATACATGACATTACATTGCATTAACATTTATATTATTATTGCAATTGAGATATATCGTAGTATCATTGATATTGAATTCTTGGGACTTTGTTGCATGCATGATTACTTTAGTATTCCTTACTCGTTATAATAATCTGCTTAAGCTTAGTCGGCTTATGATGCTTACTAAGTACTAATGGACTATACTCACTCCTACTTTTCTGTATCCTTTTGATGCAAATCCTGGTTTGAGTGGCCCCCTTGGTTAGAGATTGTGTGAGGTAGTAGTATTGAAATTGTGGCGAGCTCCTATATTTAGAGATCACCTAGCTTCATCTATCATTATATTCTATCTATTTACCTTCTCAAACAATGTTGTTTTTACCTGTCTCTGTCAGTCAGATTTAGAGTCGCTCTTATATACTCATGACAGTTGAGTCTTGGAATATTTTGTGAATTTTGTTATGTCCTTTTTATTATCGCTTGGATTGTGTAGATTATGATCGTTGTTGATGTTCTCTAGAGTTTGAAATATTTTTTGTTTAGTTTATATTGCTTTTTTGTACGAGTAATTCTAGGTAGGCTTACTGTAACACCCCAAAACTCGATCCAGCTTTTAAACTTAGAAAATCTGCAAATTTTGGCCTTTCCAGGAACTACGAGTCTAAACCACGGGCCGTGGTTTGAACCATGAGCCATGGAATGAACTCGTGGTTAGAGTTCTGCAGATCAATCACTGGTCTGAGAACCACGAATGGGTCTACGGACCATTCTGTTGACTCGTGGAATTAGATCAGAGGACTGATTATTTCCCCTGAAAACTATGAATGGGTCTACTGACCATAGTTCATTCTACGGTCCGTCTTGTTGACTCATAGAACATATTTTGCATTTGATCATTTTGTCTAGGAACTACGAGTGGAAATCATGAGTCGTGGTTTAGTCTACGGCTCGTGGATTGCACCCGTGATTCCTGAAGCCAAGATTTTTAACAACTTTTCTTTAATTAAATCCCAGGGATATTTCTATAATTACCCATCCTTTTAACTCTTAACTGAGGTTGTTTTAGCCATTTTTAGTAGGGTTTCTACTCCTATTAGCCTAAGTCTTTCATTATTCCTTATTCATCTACCAAAAGAGAAAAAGAACTCCTTCAAGCTCCAAGTTCAAGTCTCCATTTCTTTTCATCTTAGATCAAGCAAGCTTCAATAAGATATGTGGGTATTTAATAAGAGATTCCTTTTACCATTATACCCAAAACCCATGATCTTTACTTTGATTTATGGATTTGTGAAATTAGGGTTCTTAACCAATTTGGGGAAAACTTATGGGTTCATTTTTAAAGCATCAATTCATTTTTTCTCATTACTTATCTATTATTTGTTTGAGGTTCCTTAATTAATTTCGAAAGCCCATGCATTAAATATGATTTCTAGCATGATTCCATTGAATTGCATGATTTCAAGTGAAAATTGGCATGTTTAGATAACATGACCTTATGTATTTATGAAAGTGCATGCATATTCTTAAAGTTATGAATTTAGAAAGAAAAGTATGTTTTGAATTATGTATATGCTATGTTTTAAGGATTTTGAAGTATGAATTGCATGACATTAGATATGTCCCTATGTTTTATGAAAGGTTGGGCATCTAGATATGTCTACTTAAGCTATGTGAATTACATGATATTAGATATTCCCTTATTCTTTTTAAATAGATTTGGTATTAGATATGTCACAAGTATATGTGAGCTATATGTATATATTTTGGGAGTAGTATTTAGCACCGAGTTGGACAGGGTGAGAGTACCCTTAGTCCCAGAACTATGTGCCACCATAGGTGCCCTCTATGGCTTATGACAGGATCCTGGTAGATAAGGTTCTAACTTTGGCCGGTTAGGACAACCTTTTTCAATGTGGGTGAATGACATTGGACTCCATGTAACTCATCATGGTTTATGTCGGTTAAGAGAAACTCATGTATGAAGGTTTTTAAGTATTAAACTATTCTATTTAATGCTTTAAGTTCAACTTTTGATATATACTTATGATACCTCTTTTATGCATGAATTCAGTTTTTAATTATGTTTCAAGTATGTTTTTACCATGTTTATGCATATCTCACATATTCAGTACATCCTGTAGTACTGACGCATATCATGCGCTACATCCTCTTGATGATGCAGATTCAGGTTCCTTCCCCCTGGCTCATGGCTAGACGTTGTCGGTTGTCCAGATTTTGTTGGTAAGTCTTCATCATTCGGGGACCTTAGCTATGCTAGTTACTTTAAAGTTCTTTCTATGGATTTCTGTGTTAGTTGGTGTGTTGTCCCATCAACTCTTTATGACAGTTTAGAGGCTTTCAGGTATAGATAATATTCGGGTCTCTCTTTCGAATTATGTTCCATCTTGATTTTATTATTTATGGATTGGATTGCCTAGCTTTCTATTTATGCTTCCACTATGTTTTCTTATGAATATCAGTGTATGCTATGACCAAGGATTAACTTGGGGCACTTGTGATCCTGGGTCTTGTATTACACCTAGGAGGTAGTCTCGGGGCGTGACAAACTTCATATCAGAGCCTCAGGTTCAAGAGTCCTATGGTGTTTGAAAATCGCATCGAGTAAAGTCTTTTTCATGTGTGTGAAGTGCGCCACACTTATGAGAGGGAATCTATGAAGTGTCTTAGGAAAAACTTCACTTCTTTATGGTCAATATCGTGCGATAGAGTTTAACTCTATTACTCCTCTAATCCATTCTTTATGCATTTTTTATTATGCCTCATCGCTGTGCCATGCCTCGCCGAGCTGCCTGAAATGTTGATCCTCTGATTCCATACCCTGAGGTCACAAATACGGAGTTCAAAAATGCCATTCATATGCTAGCTCAGGCCAATCAACAGGCTCTTATCCCTTTCTAGCCCAAGGTGGAGTTATGGCCCGAGTTTAAGATTTTATTCGCATGAACCCACTTGAGTTTTGGGATTTGAAAGTTGGTGAGAATCTACAAAATTTCTTGGATGAGTTAAAGAAGGTCTTTGGTGTAATGAAAGTGGGTGGTGTTAATGGTACTGAGCTAACTTCCTACCAACTCAAGGACGTGACTCATGTTTAGTTCACTTAATGGAGGAATGCTAGGGATAGAGATGTGGTCCCTATGACTTGGGAATGTTTTAAGAAGGCTTTTCTTGACCAGTTCTTTCCAAGGGAGTTGAGACAAGCTAAGGTCAAAGAGTTTGTGAATTTGAGGCAAGGTTCTATGTCAGTTCAGGAGTACGGATTGAAGTTCACCCAACTTTCTAGGTATGCTCCTTCCATGGTGGCTGACTCGAGGGATGAGATAAGTAAGTACGTTTATAGAGTATCAAATTTGGTAAAAAAAGAGTGTAGGTCCATGATGCTTTTAGGCAACATGGATATTTCTTGACTTATGACTCATGCCCATCAGATTTAGCAAGACAAGTTGAGGGAAGAGGCAAGGAAGAATAAGAGGGTTAGATCAGAGAGTTCAAGTTTTGGCCATCAGAGGTTTGGAGGCGGACATCGCTCTTCATTTTAGAAGAAATCATCAGGATCTGTTCATTTTTCACCTAATGCTCCTACCCAGGCCCCAGGCCTCATCATGATTAGACTGGTAGAGGATCTGGTTTCTATTCACAGGGGAGCATTGCAAAGAGGACCTCTTACCATTGTTTGAACAAGTGTGGTAAGAGTCATCTTGGTGAGTGTTTAGTCGGCTCAGGTGGATGCTTTGGATGTGGTCAGGTTGGGCACAATATTAAAGATTTCCCTTCAGCTAAGAAGGGACAAGGAGATAATAGGACTCAGTCTCCTCCAACAGCCCCAGGAGTTCGACCGGCCCAACAGGGCACTGCTCTTAGTTCTGGTGGTCAGCACCAGAACTGCCTTTATGCCATGTCCTCTTGTCAGGACCAAGAGAGTTCACCGAACATTATTACTGGTATGTTAAAAGTCTTCTCTCTCGATATGTATGCTTTATTGGATCCTGGTGCCTCTTTATCTTTTGTGACCTCTTATATGGCTTGCAAGTTTAAGATTTGTCCTAATAAGATCTTAGAACCCTTTTGTGTTTCTACTTCTATTGGTGAGTCAATCCTAGCCAAAAAAATCTACTGAAATTTCCTATCTCAGTCCTTCATAGAGTTACATCAGCGGATCTAGTAGAGTTAGAGATGATCAATTTTGATGTCATTCTTTATATGGATTGGTTGTATGCATGTTATGCCTTAGTTGATTGTCATACCCGAGTTATCAGTTTCAAGTTTTCAAATGAACCTGTAGTAGAGTGGCAAGGTAGTCCTTCATCCCTGAAGGTTCATTTCATATCTAATCTTAAGGATAGAAAGATGATTTTTAAGGGTTGTGTTTATCATATAGTTCAGGTTATGGACACTGAGTCTGAAATCCCATCCCTCCATTCAATTTCTGTTATGAATGAGTTTCCAAAAGTGTTCCCCAAAGATTTTCCTGGAGTACCTCCTGAGTAGGAGATCGACTTTGGAATATATCTTCTTCCAGATACGCATTCTAACTTTATTCCTCCCTATATAATGGCTCATATGGAGCTTATTGAAAAATCAGTTGAAAGACCTCCTTGATAAGGGTTTCATTTGACCCAGCATCTCTCCATGGGGTGCTCCAGTCTTGTTCATGAGAAAGAAAGATGTTTCCCTCAGAATGTGTATCGACTACCATCAGTTGAACAAGGTCACAATCAAGAATAAATATTCCATTCCTAGGATTAATGATTTGTTTGATCAGCTTTAGGGTGCTAGTTTCTTCTCCAAGATCGACCTTAGATCCGGTTATCATCAACTTCATGTTCGAGAGTGTGACATCCCGAAGACAGTCTTCAGAACTCGATATGGTCATTATGAATTTGTGGTTATGTCTTTTGGACTAACGAATGCTCCTCTAGCCCTTATGGATTTGATGAACCATGCATTCAAGCAGTATTGGATATGTTTGTAATTGTATTCATTGATGATATTCTTATTTATTCTTGTATCAAAGAGGAGCATGCGGACCATTTGAGAGTGGTGTTGCAAACTCTTAAGGACCGACAATTATTTGCTAAGTTTAGCAAGTGTGAGTTTTGGATGCAGTCTATTGCTTTTCTAGGGCATATTGTGACTAGAGATGGTATTTGAGTTGATTCTTAAAAGATTGAGGCGGTAAAGAACTGGCCTAGACCTACTTTCCCATCTAATATTAGGAGCTTTTGGGTTAGGCTGGTTACTACAGGAGATTTTTGGAAGGGTTTTCTTCTGTTGCTGCCCCATTGACTCGGTTGACTCAGAAGAAGGTGAAATTGTAGTGGTCGGATCTATGTGAGAAGAACTTTTAGGAAATAAAGACTAGATTGACCACAACTCCATGTTGGCTCTACCCAAGGGCGTAGATAACTTTGTGGTGTATTGTGATGCTTCAAGGATTGGTTTAGGTTGTGTTTTGATACAACGTTGCAAGGCGATTTCTTTTGCTTCTAGACAGCTTAAGACTCATGAGAAGAACTACCCTACTCAGGATTTTTAGTTGGCGGCCATAGTTTTTGGTTTGAATATTTGGAGGTACTACTTGTATAGTGTTCATGTAGATGTATTCACCGATAATAAGAGTCTTCAGTATGTGTTCACTCAAAAGGAATTGAATCTTCATCGAAGGAGATGGCTTAAAATCCTTAAGGATTATAATATGAGTGTGTTGTACCATCCGGGTAAGGCCAATGTCGTGGTGGATGCACTTAGTAGGTTGTGTATGAGTAGTGTGTCTTCGGTTGAGGATGGAAAGAAGGAATTGGCCAAGGATGTTCATCGACTTACTTGATTAGGAATTCACCTTATAGATTCGACAAAAGGTGGGGTTATTGTTCAGAATGGTTCAGAATCATCTTTGGTAGATAAAGTTAAAGAGAAGCAAGACGGTGATACTATTTTGCACCAGTTGAAGGGTGCAGTCCTTAACAAAGAGTAAAGGTTTTCTCCCAAGGGGGAGATGGTGTGCTTCGATTCAGGATCAATTGTGTGTTCCTGACATAGATGGGTTGAGACAGCAGATTTTGACAGAGGCTCATAGCTACAGGTATTTTATTCACCCTGGTGCCACCAAGATGTACCGTGACCTATGTGAAGTCTATTGGTGTAATGGCATGAACAAGGACATAACAGGTTTTATAGCTAAGTGTTTCAACTGTCAACAAGTGAAAGTAGAGCATCAGTGACCGGGTGGTATGACTCAAGATATTGATCTTCATACTTGGAAGTGGGAAGCGATCAATATGGATTTCATTACTAGTTTGCCTCGTACTTGCAAACAACATGATTCTATTTGGGTTATTGTTGATAGGATGACTAAGTCATCCCATATCTTGGCTGTTAAGACTACAGATTCAACTAAGGATTATGCCAGACTCTACATTTGTGAGGTAGTCAGATTGCATGGTGTTTCATTTTCCATCATTTCAGATAGAGGTACTCAGTTTAAATCTCAGTTTTGGAGATCATTTTAAAAGAGTCTTGGTACTCAGGTTAAGCTTAGCACAACTTTTAACCCACAGACAGATGGCCAGGCAGAGCATGCTATTTATACTTTGGAGGATATATTGAGAGCTTATGTGATTGATTTCAAAGGTAATTGGGATGATCATTTACCTCTTATTGAGTTTTCCTACAACAACAACTTTCGTTCTAGCATCCAGATGGCTCTTTATGAGGCACTTTATGGGTGGAGGTATAGATTTCCTATTGGTGGGTTTGAGGTAGGTGAGGCATCTTTGATTGGTCCAAATTTGGTTCATGAGACTATGGAGAAGGTTTATATTATTAGGGTGAGGTTGAAGACCGCTCAGAGTCAATAGAAATCATATGCAAATGTGAGGAGAAGAGAGTTGGAGTTTGAGGTTGATGATTGGGTATTTCTGAAAGTGTCATCCATGAAGGGTGTGATGAGATTTGGAAAGAAAGGGAAACTTAGACCCCGCTATGTAGGTCCTTATCGAATTCTGAGGACAATTGGTAGTGTTGCTTATGAGTTGGATTTGCCAACAGGTTTAGAAATGGTTCATTTCGTTTTCCATGTTTCTTTGTTGAAAAAGTGTGTTGGTGATCTGACCTTGATTGTTACTTTGGAAGATGTTAGTGTGAAGGATAGCATTACATATGAGAAATTTCCTATGGAGATCCTTGATCGTCAGATTCGAAGGTTGAGAAACAAAGAAATCGCTTTGGTAAAGGTCCTTTGGAGAAATCAGCTAGTTGAGGGAGCTACTTGGGAAGAAGAAGCAGCAATGAAAGCCAAGTACCCTCATCTCTTCCATTCTGACTCAATTTCAGCCTGAGGTTATAGTTTCCTCTTTAGTATGTCCCTCCGATCCTATCCCATCAGTTTTCCCTATGATCCTAGCATGCATTCATGTTCTTTGAAGTTAGTTCAATCATGTTTTAAGTTGAAAAACTGAGTTTTCATGTTTATTCTTTAGTTTTCATGTTTTGTTGTCTAGGTGACTTGTTTTCTCTCCAATTTTTCCTTGTTTATCCTTCATTCGAGGGCTAATGATCCTAAGGGGGAGATATTGTAACACCCCAAAACTCGATCCAGCTTTTAAATTTAGAAAATCTCTAAATTTTGGCCTTTCCAGGAACTACGAGTCTCAACCACGAGCCGTGGTTTGAACCACGAGCCATGGCATGAACTCGTGGTTATAGTTTTGTAGATCAGTTACTAGTCTGAGAACCACCAATGGGTCTACAGACCATAGTTCATTCTTTGATCTGTCCTGTTGACTCATGGAATTAGATCAGAGGACTGATTGTTTCCCCTGAAAACTATGAATGGGTCTACGGACCGTAGTTCATTCTACGATCTATCTTGTTGACTCATAGAACATCTTCTGCAGCTGATCATTTAGGCCAGGAACCACGAGTGGAAACCACGAGTCATGGTTCAGTCTACTGTTTATGGATCACACCCATGATTCCTGAAGTCGAGATTTTTAACAGCTTTTCTTTAGTTAAATCTCAGGAGTATTTTATAATTACCCACTCTTTTAAATTTTAATTGAGGTCGTTTTTGCCACTTTTAGAAGGGTTTCTATTCTTATTAGCCTAAGTATTTCACTATTCCTCATTCATCTACCAAAAGAGGAAAAGAACTCCTTCAAACTACTCAAGCTCCAAGTTCAAGTCTCCATTTCTTTTCATGTTAGATCAAGCAAGCTTCAATAAGGTATGTGGGTGTTTAATAAAGGATTCCTTTCACCCTTTAGCTGATATTTGGACAGTTATTTGGAAGGTAAATTTTGACTTGGTTGAATAGTTTTTTTGAGTCCCAAGGTATTAAGGAATAATTTGGGACATTATATAGATTTGGTAAGTTTTAAGAGTTTAGAATTGAGTTTGGTTAACGTTCAGTCTAGATCACCCCAAATCAGAGATTAGATTATTCCAACAGGTTTGAAATTTAGTTTTTAGTAAACTTATTTATTTGGTTTGTTTTCACAAGGTTCCTAAAAAATTTCGAGGGTATATTTTTGAAAGTTGTAGTTTGGGATTATTGTTGTCATCTGCTGTTGTAGTGAAGCACTGGTGTGCCTTCTTTTCCTTCACAAAGTTTCAATATGTTTGTTGAAGAAGGAAAGGGGTGTCCTTCAAATTCTCATGGAGGCAGACACGTTCGTGAAAGAGGAAAAATGAACAAGTTAAGATCGAGTTATATTGGTCTTGAATGTAACAACCTTTATCGCGAATTATGGATTTTCTTGTGTTTTGATTGTTTTCCCTTTCCCTTAGTTGTATTTTTGTATTTGTGGTCTGCGAGATTGGATGACATAGTCCTCGAGAAGTTTGGTTTCTTTTTAAGAGAGTTTTTCATTTTGAAAGCTTTAAAGTTGATATGGTTGACTTTAGTCTATATTTAAGGTTTGGCGTGTTGTATCAGAATCCATCAGTTCTGTTAGCTCTAAAATGTCATTTTTTAGGTTAATAGCACTTTTTGTTTGGGTCCCAAGGCTTTCAAATGTGTTTTTGAGTCATTGGTTAGAAAGTTGGAAATTTTGGCCTAGAATTGACTTTGGTCAATATTCTTTGAAAACAACCTCCGTTGATGAATTCAATGATTCTAGTAAGTCTGGAATGTCAAATTTGGTTTAATAGCATAGTTGGTTTATGTTCACGGGATTCCGAATGCATTTCCAGGGTCTGTTAGGAGAATTTTTGGCATTTTGTCCTTGCTGGTGCAACTGCTATCTGCAGCTAAATATTTCATCATGTTCACGAGCTTTTCCCTCGTGATCACGATGCAGTGGCTAGATTTGTTCATTACGATTGTGAGGCCTTAGTGTCATGATCGTGATAGTCTGTTAGGTAGTTCATCGCGATCGTGAGGCTTTGGGTCATAATCACGATGGTCTGCAAGGTTGTTCATCGTGATTAGGATGCTTGGTTCATGCAATCATGATGAGCAATTCGTTATGAGTGATTTAAAATTTCTTTTTTCAGCCATTAAAGTCATACCTCATTTTTGAAGCTCTAGAACTAGATTTTGGGCGATTTCAAAGTGGGAATTCAAGATTTCTTCGATTGGGTAAATTCCTAATCTTCTTTTTCTCATTCACCAATGATTTTTACATGAATTTACCTTCAAATCTTTATTTTTCAAAGTGGAATTTTGCGATTTTCCTTTTAAAGTTAAAAATCAGTGGTTCAATAATTTCAAGCTCGATTTTATCCTACTTTTGAGGAAATTTTATATTCAAACTCTCTAAGCTTTGGGTAAACTATTTTCCAACCAATTTCCTATTTTTCCTTTCGCGCTCGGAGTTGACTTTTTGGACTCGGTTTTGAACCTTAACTTTATAGGTATAATTGTACTTGTGTTTATGTGTAGAACTTGTTTTTAATAGAGTAGTTGCATTATGAGGCAATTCATAAAGAAAAGGCTCAAGTGTGATCGATTAGAGTTTTGTTATTCGGCTTTGAGGTAAGTTATGTCTTAAGTTACTTTAGACTTTGCTTGGGTAGGAACTTATTGCATAAAGCACACTATGGATTGGGTGAAACTATGGTTATGAGTATAAAATGAGTTTAGTTGTCATTGTGATGCCCAAAGTGGAGCTTGTATTGTATGGGTGAAAAAGAAACTTAGATTCCTGATCTGAGATTTAGGCTCGTAGATGGTGTTTATGAACTTATTGTGATTCTAAGATTTTGATCATAACTATTGTATTTGGCCTCGACATATTAATTTGAGCATGCATATTTGTTTATCTCATGAAACATTTGAGAGTGCTATGGAGAGGATAAACTGATAATTTTTATGAGTGATCTGATGCATTTTCCGGATGGTGGGGAATGATATTTTATGAGTGATCTAATGCATTTTCTAAATTATGAGGTATGATGCTATTGAGTTTTTTCGAGTGATTATATATGGACCTCGTAAGTCCCCTATGGGTCCTATCCTGGAGTGACATATGCTCGAAAGGTGTATATTGATAGGCATTGGCTATTATATTTCATCCCATATCATTATATTGCATTATCATTTAGATTGATATTTTTTGAAATGTACTGTATATTTTGATATTGGACTATTAGGATTTTCTGCGTGCAGGGTTACTTTACTATTTTTTATTCAATATAGTATCTGTTTAAGCTTAGTCTGCCTATGATGCTTATGGAGTTTGTGTGGACCATCTCACCACTATTTTTCTGCATATTTTTTATGTAGATCCTAGCACGAGTGAGCAACACGGACCTTAATTCGTGCGAACTTTGTGGATTCGAAACTTCAGTAAGCTCCCGCCTTCTGAGAATTTACCCGACTTCTTTTATCTTCTCATTTCTATCTGTTTTTTACTTCTTAGGCATTTATGGTTTCAGATTTTGGACACATTATATTAGAGTCACTCCTGTACTTATGACTACTACGTCGTGGAATGGATTGCACCTTGTTTTGATCCATTTGAGTGGTTTTGAGACTACATATTCATATTTGTGTTGTGTTTCTTAATTATTGCATTCATTGTGTTTATCTAGCTTGGCTTACCTACTATGGCTTGGGTGGGGTAGGTGCCATCACAACCTTTTTATTTTTGGGTCGTGATATGGAAACCACAAAAGGAGAGCCGCATTTTCTATGAGTCTGAGTTTAGGTCAAGCTTATAGTATGTGTACATGCATTGTTTGAACTTTTTTGTGAGTGTGAGCGCATTTGTTTTCACCGTCCCGATCTTATTTTAATACTATGTGAGGGAACTAAGGTGACATTATCTAATTGGTAAGTGTGAAGTTGTGTATCACTGGTGCATGCATAGTTGTCTATCAATAGCGTAATGTCATTCTTTGACACTTCAGTGCTAGCTTGATATGCTCATGTTATGCACATTTATTTTTAATAAAAAGAAGGGGTAATTTTTTTGAATGTATGTGTTTCCAAGTGATAATGTTAATTGTTGTAGATTTCCTAGTTTTTTTATGCCTAAGCGTCATATAAATTGAGTCTTATTATAGTATCTTCAGGACAAGGAAAGATTCTAAGTTGAGGGTGTTAATGTCAGGATTTCGTGGAGCTTTTATGGCTTTAAACAAAAGATTTTGTGATTTATTCGGCATGTTTTTGTTGGATATGATGTGGTTTTTGTGTTTATTTGCAGGAAAACAAGGTTTGCAACCAAAGTTGGAGTTTAAGCTGAAATTTTCTACGTTTGGTGTTTGTAAAGAAAATGACGGACCATAGTACACCATCATAGATCATCCTGTGAGTTGTAGACCGGGATTACAGTGGCACAAATTCAAGTATGAGACCTCAAGTTAGCTGATGGACCGGACTGTAAACCTAAATGACGGCTTTATACTGTGACTAGTAGACTGAGGATCTACAAAGGTGAATTTTTGAGGTTCAAATTATGGGTGATATGACAGATCATAGAACCAAACTACAGGTCTGTCCTGTGATCCAGAGATCAATGATCTAAGAAGGTGTAGAAAAGGGTCTCAAGACTATGATCCAGTCCATGAATCATAGAACTCAATGTTGAATCATAATCAGATCCATAGATTCCTACACTTCCTTAGTTGGCTTTGCAATTCAATGGTTGACCTTTGAAGACCACAAATCATAGTTCTGATCTATGGTTTGTAGAAACCTGATGCGGCCAAGTTTTCCTAGTCGAATTAGGATAAGATTTTATGTCTATAAATACTTTCTTTAGGTTTTCTTTTATTCGTTACTCAATTTTTTGACATTGTTACACACGTTTTGAGAGAGAAGAACATATATTGATCATTGTTCTTTGTTTTCGTTGATTATTTTGCTACTTTGGATAATTCTTTATGGTTAATAAATGTAAGTCTTTTGTTATATATTATTTTATTATTCTTGCAAGCATTAACAACTAAACTTCATAACTAGGTTGTGGAAACTATGATGGATTAACAAATGTAGGTTAAACAATTAGCGATTCTTGAACAGTGAATTTGCATGTATTGTTAATTTCTTTGCTTTGATTATTTTTTTTAGCGATGGCCTACTATAGAACTTGCCATTAATGTTTACCTAATGGACCAAAGAGGTAGAAGGTTACGAAAAGAGATTAACAATAGAGATTTAAGGCTAGAAACTCTCATCTAATGATTTGAGTGTTAACGAATATAATCAAACTGAAACCATTAACGAAGCTTAATACCTAAATACTTGTGAGACCATAAGGAGATCAACTGTTATTCATCTAAATAGATCAACAAAAATTTATTTTTACTCTTATCGTTAGTTTTGCATGCATATCACTCCAATAAATCACTAATTGCGTATACCTGCTAAGTTATGTAATTATGGGGAGCACGTTCCTTGTTTCTTCTCTATAATTGAATACAAACAAAATCAACATTCACAAAAATTTGTTACTTATAACACTGATATACTTTTTACTTTTATTTTCATGTTAAACCCCCCTTAAAATAAAGACTACCAGTTAAATATTCACTACTGATGTATTTCTCACCATATGCTTTGTGGGATTCGACCCCAACCTTATTTGGGTTCTACATTTTACAACGGCCTCCTTATATCTCATTTTAGAGATGTAATTTGGGCGTATCATAGTGTACTCAAGGTTCATATCCTAAGGGCGTCATTTTCTTTCTTTGAGCTCAGTGGATAGTGGAAAATGGGTGTCTCTCTTATTTAGCATATGTGCGTGATACTAGTGGTGACACTCCATCTTTAGAGTCAGTGAGAGTACCAAGAAGTTTATAGATGTGTTTCCTTTGGATCTTCCAGGTATTCCTCCTGATACAGACATTGATTTTTCTATTGACTTAGATCAGGGCACTAAGCCCATATCTATTCCTCCTTATAGGATGGGTCCAGTGAAGTTGAAGGACCAACTTTAGCCTTTGTTGAGTAAGGGCTTTATTAGACTAAGTGTTTCACCTTAGGGTGCTCTAGTGTTGTTTATGAATAAGAAGGACGGGTCTATGCGCATGTCTATTGATTATCGACTATTGAACAAGGTGACAATTAACAACAAGTAGCCTTTTTTGTGCATCGATGATTTGATTGATCAACTTCATGGTGCTTCAGTATTTTTGAAGATTGACTTGAGGTCGAGGTACCATAAGTTTAGGATAGAGGCTTCGGCTATTCCTAAGACAACTTTTAGGAAATGTTATGGTCATTATAAGTTTTTGGTGAGGTCCTCTGGGTTGACTAATGCCCCAGCAACATTTATTAAGTTGATGAATGGGTGTTTCAGCCATATCTAGATTTTTTTGTAATTTTATTTATCGATGATATCTTGGTGTATTCTAAGAGTGATGTGGATCATATGAAGCATTTGAGAATTGTGATCCAGAGATTATGGGATGAGAAGTTGTATGCTAAGTTCTCAAAGTGTGATTTTTGGCTAAGTTCTGTGGCATTGTTGGGACATGTTGTGTCCAAGGACAGTATTATGGTCCACTCAGCCAAAGTTGAGGTGGTTCGAGATTGGTCTAGGCCTACTTCACCTATTATAAATGAATCGTGCAGGGTTTCTCTTTTACAGTAGCTCCTTTAGTAAAATTGACTTAAAATAATATTATTTTTCAATGTTCCAATGAGTGTGAGGAGATCTTTCAAAAGATTAAGTATTTGTTGACTTTAGAATTATTTTGACCTTACTATGGAAAGTGAAGGTTTTACCATGTATTGCATGCTTTTGGAGTTGGCTTTGGTGGTGTTTTAATATAGAAAAGAAAGGTGATAGCTTATGCTTTGAGGCAATTAAAGACACATGAGAAGAACCGTAACACCCCAAGACTTCCAAGCCCAGGCTAAGCTCAGAAAAACCAGTAGGAAAATAATTTCAGAAAAATTTCCAAACTTTCCAGGAACCACGGTTCAAACAACGGACCGTCGTTCAAAACACCGGCCCGTCATTGGAACCGTAGTCCTTCATCCAATAGCCTGTCAGTTCTGCCCAGGGACCACGGCTCGGATAACAGTCCATCGTTCAAAAGAACGATCCGTCATTTGAGGCCGTAGTCCTAAGTCCAGTAGACCCTCAGCTTTGATCCCAGGGACCACAAGTCAAACCACGGATCATGGTTTAGAACCATGGCTCGACCTGATGCACGTGGTTCCCCAGGATCAGAGGACCCCAGATTCTAGCCCCAGGAACCACGGGTCAAATGACGGCCCATCATTCAGAAGGACAGACCGTCCTGTTGAACCGTTGTTCCTAGGACCAGAGAAACCCACAGGTAGAACAACGGCTCCAGTTGACGGTCCGTCATTCAGAAGGATGGTCCGTCAACCAAGCCGTAGTCCCTGAGCGTGATTTTCTGTAGATTCTTTTATACTTTCCCAGGGGTATTCCAGTCTTTTCCCAATTATTTTAATTCCAATTTTAAGTCATTTTAGGGGTAATTAAAGGGTTTTTAACTCTATTTCTCCCTCATTACTCCTACATCACTCATACTTAGCAAATCTCTCAAGAACAGAATGCTCTCTCTCAAGAACAAGGCAAAAAGGATTTTCTCCAAGTTCCTCTCAGAATCCAAAGGTTCAACCGTAGAATCTTCATACAAGTATGTGGGATTTCACTAGTGGGTTCCTTTCACCCATTAGGTCCCTATCACTCAGTCAAATCCCTTCAGTTCTCCATAAATGCTAAAAACCTAGGGTTCATAGACCTTAGAGAATTCTTGCTATTCAGATGTTATAGAATTATATAATGCTTAGTCCATATTTTTTGGAGAATCGGTATAGTTCATGTACATAATTCAGAACCCTAACTTGTTGTAATATTTAGTACTCCATAGATTATACATGTTAGGCAGACTCAGTCAGATGATCAAATTTCAGAATTTGAATGTCATATCCTACAGTTTGGTTGTGTGCATTCTCAGATTATATCAGTATTTTGAGTTATCCAGTGTTATAGGTGCATGCTAGCTTATATTCAGTTGGGAGTAGACTTAGAATCAAGCGGACTAGGGATGAGGGCTTAGCTGTCAGCTTAGGCTATGATCCTTAGTAGCAATCCCCATGTCCCAGAACTACGGCGCCACCGTAGGTTCGAAGGATCAGCTGCCAGACTAGGCTGCACCTCTTTGTCCCTTGTGGACATTAGCAGTGGATCCACATCAGACTCATTTGTACCCTTGGCAAGGTATGAACGCCCTTCCATCCAAGGTTACAGGTTGGCTCCACAGTTAGCTCAGCTTGTGGTATATTGGTTAGTAGTATCTCCCACAGTCAGATTCATGTGCATTGACCTTGTATTCAGTACTTATGTTCAGTATTCAAATCAGCATGTTATTTCATGATTTATACTTGGTCACTGCATTCAGTACAACTCTCAGTTACAGTTCAGCATGTTTATTCTTATGTTCAGTTTTATATATATATATATATATATATATATATATATATTGTTCAGTCCAGCTTGTATCCTGCATGCTCAGTATATTCAAAGTACTGACTCATACTTTTATGCTACATCTGTTCATGATGTAGGTTCAGGCACTTAGCATCCAGATCACACCTAACTTGACCTCCGGTCCGTACTCAGCAGCTCAATGGTGAGTCCCCAATAGTTCGGGGACAATAGACATGCCCTCATTTCAGTATTTATCTTCAGTTTTCAGTATTGCTAGAGTTAGCTGGGGGCATGTCCGAGCAACTCCTATTCAGTTAGATGGATTTCAGACATAGACTAGATTCAACACTTTTAGTATTGTTATTCAGTCAGTACTAAACAGATTCTTATATATTCAGATTTCATTTGGGTTCTTTCCGCTTTCAGATATTTAATTGTTTTAGTTTTTCGCACAGTACATATCTTTAAATTGGTTTTACTTAGATATGTTATGCCATGGTTTATCTTGGGGTCACTCATGACACTAAGCATCGTGTCGCATCCAGGGGGTAGCCTCGGGGTGTGACAAACTTGGTATCAGAGCCATAGAATTCAAGTGTCCTAGGATGTCTGAAAGCCGTGTCAAGTAGAGTCTTCTTCATGGGTGTGAAGAGTGCCACACTTATGGAGGAGGGGCTATGAGATGTTATTAAGAATAACTTCTCTTCTTTCTTTTCCAGCTCGTGCTATAGAGTGTGAACTATAATTAATCTCTTTCTATTCTAACTCGTGCTTTTCGCATTTCAGAAAAATGCCTCCAAGAAGAGCTAACGCTAGAAACCAGCAGCAGCCCCACCAGACCCCTTAAATGAGCAGGTTACGCATGTCGAATTCAGGGCTGCCTTTCAAGTGCTCGCTCAATCCATGACCGCTCAGGTCAACCAGCAAGCTGCCGCACCAGCTCCACCTCAGGTCAATGCTGTTGCAGCCAGAATCTGGGACTTTACTCGGATGAAACCTCCAGAGTTTCATGGGTCAAAGTCAGAAGAGGATCCCCAAGAGTTCCTTGAGTACATCCAGAAGGTCACTGACATTATGGGTGTCACTTAAGTCGAGGTGCAGACTTGGCTGCTTATCAGCTAAAGGGAGTGGCCTACACTTGGTACCAGCAGTGGAAGGAATCCCGTTGTACCAATGCAGGACCAATGACTTGGGATATGTTCAGGACTGCTTTCCTGGATAGAATCTTTCCACTAGAGCTCAGGGAAGATAAGGTTCAGGAATTCATCAACTTGAGGTAAGATGACATGAGTGTACAGGACTATGCTATGAAATTCACACAGTTATCCAAGTATTCTCCAGTGATAGTAGCTGACTCCTGAGATCGCATGAGCAAGTTCGTATCGGGTGTGTCCGACGATGTGGTCAAGGAATGCAAGACGGCCATGTTTGTGAAGGAAATGGACTTCTCTAGGTTAGTTACTTATTCTTAATAGATTGGGGAGGAAAAGATCAAGGAAAGGGGAGGTGATGCTAAAAGGGCTAGGACAGATGAGTATAGCCACTTTCAGCAAAGGTCAGAAGGTGGAAATCGTTCTCAGTATCGACAGAAAAATTCAGCACCAACTCCATCTTCTGCTAGTGCCCCAGTGCCTATGTTCAGGAAGGACCGACGAGGTAGAGTGTCTGGCTCCAAGTCCCAAGGTTTGATTACTAGTGGGCGCACTAATCTTATGTGTAAGAAGTGTGGTAAGAACCACCAAGGTGAGTGCATGGCAGGCAGTGGAAATTGCTTTGGATGTGGTAAGCCAGGCCACATAATGAGGGATTGTCCCACAACTTCTCAGAAGGGTAAAGATGTTTGCCCTCAGACTCAGACCGGTTCTACAGCAGCTCTCGCAAGACGCCTGACTCAGCAGGGTGCGTCATCTGGTACGGGTGGCGGTCAGCATCAAAATAGGTTATATGCACATCAGGGTCATCAGGACCAGGAAGATTCTCCCTATGTGGCCACAGGTACATTACGAATCTTTAATACTGATGTTTTTGCATTGTTAGACCCGGGGGCTACACTTTCCTTTATAAATTCATATATAGCAGTAAACTTTGATGTCAGTCTAAAAACTCTCCTAGAACCCTTCTCAGTCTCTACTCCAGTTGGTGACCCAGTTATAGCTAGACGGGTATACAAAAATTGCCCAGTCACAGTTTCCCAGAAAGTCACCTCAACAGATCTTGTAGAATTAGAAAGGGTAGACTTTGATATCATTCTAGGTATGGATTGGTTACACTCCTATTATGCCTCAGTCGATTGTAGAACTAGGATCGTTCGGTTTCAGTTTCCTAATGAGCCGATCCTAGAGTGGAAGTGTAGTAGCTCAGCACCTGTAGGTCGTTTCATTTCTGACCTTAAGGCCAGAAAGATGATTTCCAAAGCGTACATCTATCATCTAGTTCGGGTTAAGGACTCAAACTCCGAAACCCCAACTCTTGAGTCAGTCCTAGTAGCCAGTGAGTTTCCAAAAGTGTTCCTAGAAGATCTTCCCAAAGTTCCCCCAGAAAGGAAAACCGACTTCGGAATTGATCTCCTTCCAGATACCCAACCTATTTCAATTCCTCCTTACAGAATGGCTCCAGCTGAGCTTAAGGAATTGAAAGATCAGTTGAAAGACCTTTTAGATAAAGGCTTCATCAGACCCATCATCTCTCCATGGGGTGCTCTAGTATTGTTCATGCATAAGAAAGACGGTTCTCTCAAGATGTGCATAGACTATCGTCAGTTGAATAAAGTCACAATCAAGAACAAATATCCTATCCCAGGATTAATGACTTATTCGACTAGCTTCAGGGTACCAGTTATTTCTCTAAGATAGACCTCAGATCCGGCTATCATCAGCTTAGAGTCAGAAATAGTAACATCCCGAAGACAACCTTTAGAACTCGGTATGGTCACTACAAATTTGTTGTTATGTCTTTTGGACAAACCAATGCTCCTGCAGCTTTCATGGACTAAATAAATAGGGTGTTCAAATAGTATTTGGACTTGTTCTTCATCGTCTTCATTGATGATATCTCGTTTACTCTAGAAATGAAGAGGAGCATGCAACTCATCTAAGTGTTATTTTGCAAACTCTCAAGGATCGCCAGCTATTCGCTAAGTTCAGCAAGTGTGAATTCTGGTTACAGTCGGTCACTTTCCTTGGTCATGTGGTATCTAAAGAAGGGATTCGTGTTGATTCCTAGAAGATCGAGGCAGTAAAGCACTGGCATAGACCCACCTCTTCGATCGACATCAGAAGTTTCTTGGGTTTAGCTAGTTATTATCAAAGATTAATCGAAGGATTTTTATCATAGCTGCCCCATTGACCAAGTTGACTCAGAAAAAGGTCAAGTTTCAGTGATCAGATGAGTGTCAGCAGAGTTTCTTAGAACTGAAGACCAGGTTGACTACAGCTCCTGTCTTGACTCTACCAGAGGATTCAGATGGTTATGTGGTTTATTGAGATACATCCAGAGTCGGCCTGGGTTGTGTCTTAATGCAGCAGGGTAAGGTCATAGCTTATGCCTCTAGACAGCTTAAGGTCCATGAGAATAATTACCCGACTCATGACCTCGAGCTTGCAGCGGTGGTGTTTGCCCTAATGATTTGGAGGCACTATTTGTATGGTGTCCATGTTGAAATGTTTACAGACCATAAGAGCCTCCAGTATGTGTTCACCCAGAGAGAGTTGAACCTTCGTCAGAGGAGATGGCTTGAGTTCCTCAAGGATTATGACATGAATGTGCTCTACCACCCGGGTAAGGCCAACGTAGTGGTCGATGCCCTCAGCGGACTGTCTATGGGTAGTGTGTCTCATGTTGAGGAAGAAAAGAGAGAACTAACCAGATATGTTCATCGGCTGGCTCGCTTAGGGGTTTGCCTTATGGACACGTTAGAAGGTGGTGTGATAGTTCAAAATGGAGCAGAATCTTCCCTAGCAGCAGAGGTTAAGGAGAAACAAGATAGTGACCCTATATTTCTTCAGTTGAAGGGCGTAGTTCATCAGCAGAGAGTAGAGGTTTTCTCCCAAGGGGAAGATGGTGTACTTCGCTACCAGGGTCGCTTGTGTGTTCAAAATATGGGTGAGTTAAGCATCAAATCCTTACAGAAGCCCATAGTTCCAGATATTCCATTCATTCAATGTCTATAGTAAATTCCATTAAGAGAAAACAATAGACTTTTATCATTTACTTTTGAACTAGATGGTATCACCGACTTCCATTCAACACCACGGGCTATGTGGGTTCGATCAACACTCGATCAGCTAAGCCCAACATATGTTTGCCGTATGAGTCAAGATTTTTACACAATATGGCCAGCACAATCATCCTCATAGAGGAAAAGATAAGGTCGTCCAATTAAGGATCAAACTATCCCTATGTCAGCAAAACACAAGTTTCGAGTGTTGAGACGTTTAGCCTCACACCTTCTCGGTTTACCATCTAATTCTCTTAAGCCCAAATTCTTATCATTTTCATATCATCAAAACATCATTGAATTCTATGTATTCCATTAGGGGAATAGACATTGTCACGCCCTGAGGTTATCCCCTAGATGTAACACGAGAACCGAGGCACGAGTGCCCTATACTAACCCTTGGTCATAGCATACTTAGTCATTCATAAGAAAGCATAGCAGAAGCATAGATAGAATATTAGGCAACCCAAATCCATAAATGATAAGTCAATACGAAACATAGTTCTAAAAGAGTGACTTGAACACTGACTACGTCTGAAAAGCCTCTACACATGACATAAGGAGTTGCTAGGACAAGACCTTAGCTAACTCAAGGTACGGAAGTAAATAGTCAAAAACTAGCTAGAATCAAAACTAGCCCTCGAACCATGAGGACTCACCCACACTGACTGGAAATGGCCTGCGATCTCTAGCCATGTGCATGAGGAAGGGAACCTGAATCTACATCATCAAGAGGATGCAACACAAAATATACGTCAGTACTATAGGATGTACCGAGCATGTAATATATGCATGATCATGATAAAAATATACTTAAAACATGCTTAAAATAAGCTCTTTCAAAATAAGAGAGGGCATAAGGAGTTACCAAGATATAAGACATAAGCATGAAGTAATGTCAAGGTTCAAAGTAAAGTATCATATAACTTCATAGCTTGAAAATAATCATGTGGGAGTTTCTCTTAACCGACATTAAACCATGATGAGCTACATGGAGTCCAGTGTCATGCACCAATACTAAAAGAGGTTTTCCTAACCGGCCAAGGTTAGAACCACGTTCATAATGATCCTTTCATAAGCCACGGAGGGCAACCTACGGTGGCAATGTAGTTTTGGACTTGGGTTATCTAGAATCTTCATTGCTCTGTGCTAAATACTACTCCCAAAATATATAACATGAGGCTCACATACATGTGACATATCTAGATTTCAAGCTTGTTCATAAACATGTTCATGACCCGGATCTTCATACTACTCACGAATCTTGGTTTAGAAAATGATTCATGAGCATTGATGGCACATCAGGTGTCTTGCATTGCATAATATTTCATAACTTGAAAACTTGCATGGCACTAGTTCAATTTCATAATAACATATACTTTCATAAAACATAAGAACTAGGCATGCACTTGCTTGAAATTCATGAAAACATGCTATCAAATACCTAATCTGCTTGAATCAATTTATGTATATAGAATTTTGCCATAATTAGCCTTCAATTTGAAATAGGAGTTCATATGTAAAAACCCATGCAAAATCATGCAATTTAGTAGTAATTTCATAATAAAATCATGAGAAGACAATCTATAGCAAAATCCAAAAGAATTGGGTAAGAACCCTAATTTGAAAGTTCATGAAATCAAAATAAGGATTTGGAGTTTTGGGCACAAGAGTGAAAGGAACCCGTTGTTGAATACCCACATACCTTGATTGAAGCTAACCCACTTGAAATTGAAAAGAAAGGAGACTTGATCTTGGAGCTTGAGACTAGGAGCTTGAAAGAGTTCTTTCCCTTTTTGGGAGATGAATGAGGATTTGAGGAGGGACTAGGCTAAAGAGGGTGAAAACCCTTTTAGAAGTAGTCAAAACGACCTCATTTAGGAGTTAAAAGGGTGGGTAATTAAAAAATACCCCTAGGACTTAATTAATAAAAAGTTGTTATAAAGCTCGGCTTCAGGTTCCACGGGTCCCTTCCACGGACCGTAGAACTCATCACAGCTCGTGGACTTGAGTCGTGGTTCATGAGCCAAGATTTTAGGCTATGGAAAACTTTCCACGGACTAACCGGATGACCCGTAGAAGCTTCTACGAGTCGTGGAACCAATTTGTGGTTTCAGGGAAGAATGGCCACTCTCTGTATGATTTCCACGGGTTGGTACCACGATCCGTGGAAACATCCATGAACTGTGAAACTGACCCGTGGTCCTCAAACTTGAGGGTGGTCTGCAGGACTGGAATCACGAGTCCTTTCCACAACTCGTGAAACTTTTCATGGCTCGTGGACTTGACCCGTGGTTTATGGAAGTTTTAAAATTCTGCAATTTCTGAGTTTAAAAGCTGAGCCAATTCTCGAGGTGTTACAATATCTCCCCCTTGGGATCATTCATCCTAGAATGAAGACTAAGCAAGGAAAACTAGAGAGAACGACATCCCAACCAACAACAAAACATCGAAACCAAGGAATAAACATGAAAACTGAACTTTTCAACTTAAAACATGACTAAATCAACTTCTAAAACATAAATACATGCTAGGATCATGAGGAAAACTAATGGAATAGAATCGGAGGAACATACTAAGGAGGAAACTATTACCTCAAGCTGAAATAGAATCGGAAGGGAAGAGATGAGGGTACTTGGCTTCCATGGCTACTTTTGCTTCCCAAGTAGCTCCTTCAACAAGTTGATTCCTCCAAAGAACTTTTATCGAAGTGACTTCTTTGTTTCTCAACCTCCGAATCTGACGATCAAGAATCTCCACGGGAACCTCCTCATAGGTGAGACTATCCTTCACACCTATATCCTCCAAAGGAATAATCAAGGTAAGATCACCAACACACTTCTTCAACAAGGAAATATGGAAAACCGAATGAACCACTTCTAATACTATTGGAAAATCCAACTCATAAGCAATGCTACCAACTCTCCTCAGAATCCGATAAGGACCTACAAAAATGGGACTAAGCTTCCTTTTCTTGCCAAATCTCATCGCACCATTCATGGGTGACACTTTCAGAAAAACCCAATCATCAACCTCAAATTCCAATTCCCTTCTCCTCACATTCGCATATGACTTCTGTCGACTCCGAGCGGTCTTCAACCTCTCCCTGATAAGTTGAACCTTCTCCATAGTATCATGAACTGAATCTGGACTAATCAAGGCTGCCTCACCTACCTCAAACCAATCGATAGGAGACCTACACCTTCGACCATAAAGCATAAGGAGCCATCTGGATGCTAGAGTGAAAGTTGTTGTTGTAGGCAAACTTGATAAGAGGTAAGTGATCATCCCAATTACCTTTGAAGTCAATCATGTAGTCTCTCAACATATTCTCCAAAGTCTAAATAGTACGCTCTACCTAGCCATCCGTCTGTGGGTGAAAAACTGTGCTAAGCTTCACCTGAGTACCAAGACCTCTCTGAAATGATTTCCAAAACTGAGAGGTAAACTGAGTACCTCTATCTTAAATGATAAACAAAGGAACACCATGCAATCTAACCATCTCCCGAATGTAGAGTCTGGCATAATCATCTGTTGTATCAGTAGTCTTAATGGCCAAGAAGTGGGATGACTTTGTCATCTGGTCGACAATCACCCAAATCGAATCGTGTTGCCTTCGAGTACGAGGCAAACCAGTAATAAAGTCCATATTGATCGCTTTTCACTTCCAAGTAAGAAGGTTAATATCCTGAGTCATGCCACCCGGTCGCTGATGCTTTACCTTCACCTGCTGACAATTGGGACATTTAGCCATAAAATCGACTATGTCCCTCTTCATACCATTCCACAAATAGACTTCCCGTAGATCATGGTACATCTTGGTGGCACCGGGGTGAATAGAATATGGAACTATGAGCCTCAGTCAAAATCTATTATCTCAACCCATCTACATCTGGCACACACAATCGACCCTGATAACAAAGCACCCCATCTCCCCTTTGGGAGAAAACCTCAACTCTTTGCTGATGGACTGCACCCTTTAGCTGAAGCAAAATAGGGTCGCTGTCTTGCTTTGACTTTACCTCAGCTACTAAAGATGATTCAAAACCATTCTGAACAATAACACCACCTTTTGTCGAGTCCATAAGGCTAACTTCCAATCGAGCAAGCCTATGAACCTCCTTAACCAATTCCTTCTTTCCATCTTCAACTGAAGACATACTACCTATGGACAATCTACTAAGTGCATCTGCTACAACATTTGCCTTATCCAGGAGGTAACGCACACTCATATCATAATCCTTAAGAAGCTCAAGCCATCTTCTTTGACGCAAATTCAATTCCTTTTGAGTGAACACATACTGAAGACTCTTATGATCGGTGAAAACATCCACATGCACACCATACAAGTAATGTCTCCAAATCTTCAGAGCGAAAACCATGGCTGCTAGCTCAAGATCATGATTAGGGTAGTTCTTCTCATGAACCTTAAGCTGTCTAGAGGCATAAGCAATCACTTTACCACGCTGCATCAAAATGCAACCCAAACCAATCCTAGAAGCATCACAATACACAACAAAGTCATCTAGGCCCTCGGGTAAAGCCAACACTGGAGTTGTGGTCAACCTAGTCTTTAATTCCTGAAAGTTCTTCTCATATAGGTCAGACCACTGAAATTTTACCTTTTTCTGAGTCAATCGAGTCAAAGGGGCAGCAATGGAAGAAAACCCTTCCACAAACCTCTTGTAGCAACCAGCCAAACCCAAAAAGCTCCTAATATCATACGGAGAAGTGGATCTAGGCCAGTTCTTTACTGCCTCAATCTTTTGAGAGTCAACCCGAATACCATCTCTAGTCACAATATGACCCAGAAAAGTCACAGACTGCATCCAAAACTCACACTTTCTGAACTTAGCAAACAACTGCAGATACTTGAGGGTTTGAAACACAACCCGAGTGCGATAATTAACCGAAGCATAACAAGCATACAACCAATCCATACCAAGAATAACATCAAAATCAATCATCTCCAACTCTACTAAATCCACCGAGGTGACTTTGTGAAGGACTGAGATAGGGCAATTTCGGTAGATTCTTTTGGCTAGGACTGACTCACCAATGGGAGTAGAAACACAAAAGGGTTCTAAAAGCAATTTAGAACAAATTTCCAATTTGCATGCTATATAAAGGGTCACAAAAGACAAGGAGACACCGGGGTCCAACAAAGCATACACATCAATAAAGAAAACTTTCAACATACCAGTGACAACATCCAGTGAACTCTCCTGGTCCTGACGAGAGGACATAGCATAAAGACGGTTCTAGTGCTGACCACCAGAACTAGAAGCAGTGCCCTGCTGGGCTGGTCGATCTCTTAGGGCTGCTGGAGCATATTGAACCCTACTACCTCTCTACCCCTTCTTAGTCAAAGGGAAATCTCTAATCATATGTCCAGCCTATCCACATCCAAAGCATGCACTTGTGCCTAAATGACACTCTTTCGGGTGATTCTTCCCACACTTGCTGCAAATAGGATGGGAGGATCCTTTAGCAACACTCCCTTGATACTGCGAATAAGAACCAGATCCTCTACCAGTCTGATCATAATGAGGCCTCGAGGCCTGAGTAGGAGCACTAGAAGAAGAATGAATGGGTCCTGATGACTTCTTCTGAAATGAGGAGCGATGTCTGCCACCGGACCTCTAATGGCCAAAACCTTAACCCTCGAATCTAACTCTCTTGTTCTCTCTATCCATCTCCCTAAGCTTGTCCCCCTCGATCTGGTGAGCATGAGTCATAAGTCTGGAGATACTCATGTCACTCAACAACATAACAGATCTATACTCCTTTTTTACCAAGTCTGAGACTCCATAGATATACTTGCTCATCTAATCCTGTGGGTCAGCCACCATAGCCGGAGCGTATCTGGAGAGCTGAGTGAACCTTAAACTGTACTTCTGGACTGTCATGGATCCCTGTCTCAAGTTTACAAACTTCTCGGCCTTTGCTTTCCTTAACCCCCTCAAAAAGAATCGGTCGAGGAAAGCCCTTTTGAAACACTCTCAAGTCATAGGGACCTCATCCCTAGCCCTAGCTTCCTTCCATTGTGTGAACCAGATATGAGCTACATCCTTGAGTTGATAGGATGCTAACTCAACACTGTCAACCCCAGCCACTTGCATAACATCAAAGATTTTCTTTACCTCATCCAAAAAGTTAAGCGGATCTTCCCAACCTTTGAACCCTAGAATTCCGGTGGGTTCATACGGATAAAATCACGTACTCGGGCCGCTACCCCACCTTAAGGATGGACAGGGATAGGAGCCGACTGGTTGGCCTGAGGGTCCAAGGTATGGGCTAGCATATGGATGGCGTTCCTGAACTCCTCATTCGTGACCTCGGGGGCTGGAACTGGAGGAGCAGCATTCCAAGCGGCTCGGTGAGGCATAGCACGTCGAGGCATAATCTAAAATATACAAGGAAAGGATTAGAGGGACATTAGAGTTAAACTCTAATGCACGATGTGATCATGAAAGAAGTGATGTTTTTCTGATATATCTCATAGCTTCCTTCTCATAAGTGTGGCACGCTTCACACACATGAAAGAGATTCTACTCGATGCGGCTTTCAGACATCCTAGGACTCTTGAACCTGAGGCTCTGATACCAAGTTTTTCATGCCCCGAGGTTACCCCCTAAATGTAACACGGGATCCGGGGAACGAGTGCCCTAGAATAACCCATTGGTCATAGCATACTCAGTCATTCATACGAAAGTATAGCGGAAGCATAGATTTAATATTATGCAACCTAAATTCATAAATGATAAGTCAATACAAAACATATTTTTAAAAGAGTGACTTGAACACTGACTATGTCTGAAAAGCCACTACACATGACATAAGAAGTTGTTAGGACAAGACCCTACCTAACTCAAGGTACGAAAATAAATAGTCAAAAACTAGCTAGAATCATAACTAGCCCTTGAACCATGAGGACTCACCGATACTGACTGGAAATGTCCTGCGATCTCTAGTCGCGTGCCTGAGGAAGGGAACCTGAATCTGCATCATCAAGAGGATGTAGCACAAAATATGCGTCAGTACTATAGGATGTACCGAGCATGTGAGATATGCATGATCATGAAAAAAACATACTTAAAACATGCTTAAAATGAGCTCTTTCGAAATAAGAGAGGGTATAAGGAGTTACCAAGATATAAGACATAAGCATAAAGTAAATTCAAGGTTCAAAGTAAAGTATCATATAACTTCATAGCTTGAAAATAATCATGTGGGTGTTTCTCTTAATCAACATTAAACCATGATGAGCTATATGGAGTCCAATGTCATGCACCCATACTGAAACAGGTTGTCTTGACTGGCCAAGGTTAGAACCATGTTCATAAGGATCCTTTCATAAGCCACGGAGGGCAACCTACAGTGGCAACGTAGTTTTGGACTTGGGTTATCTAGAACCCTCATTGTTCGATCCTAAATACTACTCCCAAAACATATAAGATGAGGCTCACATAAATGTGACATATCTATATGTCAAGCTTTTTCATAAACATGTTCATAACCCGAATCTTCATACTACTCACGAATCTTGGTTTAGAAAATGATTCATGAGCATTGATGGCACATCAGGTGTCTTGCATTGCATAATAATTCATAACTTGAAAACTTGCATGGCACTAGTTCAATTTCATAATAACATATACTTTCATAAAACATAGGAACTAGGCATGCACTTGCTTGAAATTCATAAAAACATGCTATCAAATACTCAATCTACTTGAATCAATTTATGCATGTAGAATTTTGCCATAATTAGCCTTCAATTTGAAATATGAGTTCATATGTAAAAACCCATGCAAAATCATGCAATTTCATAATAAAATCATGAGAAGGCAATCTATAGCAAAACCCATAAGAATTGGGTAAGAACCCTAATTTGAAAGTTCATGAAATCAAAATAAAGATTTGGGGTTTTGGGCACAAGGGTGAAAGGAACCCATTGTTGAATACCCACATACCTTGATTGAAGCTAACCCACTTGAAATTGAAAAGAAAGGAGACTTGATCTTGGAGCTTGAGACTAGGAGCTTGAAGAAGTTCTTTCCCTTTTTGGGAGATGAATGAGGATTTGAGGAGGGACTTAGGCTAAAGAGGGTGAAAAGCCTTCTAGAAGTAGTCAAAACGACCTCATTTAGGAGTTAAAAGAGTGGGTAATTATAAAAATACCCCTAGGACTTAATTGAGAAAAAGTTGTTTTAAAGCTCGACTTCATGTTCCACTAGTCCCTTCCACGGACCGTAGAACTCATCACGGCTTGTGGACTTGAGTCGTGGTTTTTGAGCCAAGATTTCATGCTATGGATAACTTTCCACGGACTAACAGGATGACCCGTAGAAACTTCTACGAGTCGTGGAACCAATTCGTGGTTTCAGGGAAGAATGGCCACTCTCTATCTTATTTTCACGGGTTGGTACCACGATCCTTGGAAACATACATGAACAATGAAACTGACCCGTGGTCCTCAGACATGAGGGTGGTCTACATGACTGGAATCATAAGTCCTTTCCATGACTCGTGGAACTTTCCACGGCTCGTGGACTTGACCCGTGGTCCCTGGAAGTTTTATAATTCTGCAAGTTCTGAGTTTAAAAGCTGAGTCGATTCCCGAGGTGTTACAGACATAGTTGGTATTATCATACCAAGACTTGCAAGTCATCCATTCCATTATTTAAAAACCATAAGGTCTGTCATTAATCCATTATGCCCACATTTACAGAAATTATGTAAGGAAACAATAATCTTTCACCATCGATCCAATTCGTTTACAAAATATATTAAATAGTAGACTAATTCAACTTTAATGAATCATTTGAAAGTTTTGAAGAATACATCAAAATCAGTAAAAATCCATCAAATTCCTTCATGTATAATAGATTATATAGACAATCGTAATTTCAAGCAAAAGATAGGGAAACACTACTAAAAAAACAGTGTTTAGCGACGGAATTTAGTGACAGACCATATTTTGTCTCTATATAACAACGGATTCGCGATGGAACAATCATTTTGTTGCAAGAATAGAAATTATTTTATTTATTTATTGTGTAGCGACGGATTTGCAACGGAATATGAATTCCTTCGCTATATATTAGCGCAAAAAATTGGCGCCTTAATTTTCCCCACGGATTTAGCAACAAATTATGTCCGACAAATTTAATTAATATAGGGACGAAATTAGCAACGAAAATATCCGCCGCTAGGCTTTTATATACATTTCTATTAATTTTATATTCATAGCAACGAAAAAATCCATCATTAGGATTTATTCCAAATCTGACGGACCATACAATCCATCGTCAAATCCGTCGCTAAATTAATTTCAGTACGATATATTCTAGGGCATAAATTTTGGTCTCATTTCAGAACACTCTCTCATAAACTCTCTCTCATGGCTCCTCTCTCTACTTCCAGAAGCTTTCTCCCATGGTTCCTCTCTAAAACCCTTTGTTTAATTTCTTAATTTCGGAGCAGAAAGTGTGTATCAGGTATGAAACCCTTTCTTCCTAAAACTCTTTGTTTAATTTTTTCTTAATTTTCAGCAAACACAGAAAGTGTGCAGCTGATTCTTTTGGTGTATGAATGAGTGCTTATCTTTTACAGGTAAAGTAGAGTTTACTTGGTAAATTTTTGGTTCGAGTTTTCTGAAGTATCAGCTATCGTCAAATTTAGGTTCAATTTTTCTGAATTTGTTGATTTTTTTAGTGTTTTGCCCCATCCTTGGCGTGATTTTTACTTTTAATTCTTGCTTTCCCCTCTGATTTTTTAGAATACTTGGTTTAATGGACTTGGGCTAGGGTTCATGCAAGCATTTGGGGTTAGGGTTCAAGCATTTGTTGTCAGCTCCACACTGTTGACTTGTTATCACCAAAGAAGTTTTCAGCTCACAAAATTTTCACAGATCTTATAGACGAGAAGCTGTGCAATTTTGGACAGAAGCTAAAATAATTTACTAGGTTGTTCAAGATACTTGAGATTGCTGGAAATAGGGACGGGTCGATTTGCTTGTATTTGTTTATGTGGGTCTGTGGGTTGAGTTTGGTCCAGTGAAGTAGAAATAGGATTAGTGAACTTATAAATGAGGAATCTTGAGTCAAATTAATGTGGAAAAACAGATAAGACTAGATGAGATGGAGGGTCTATAGCCTTTTGAAAATAGAAGAGGAAGCCGAAGGAGATACTTGCATGATAACTTAAAACACAAACTAGTAAGAAACATGTAAAAGTATTGCTTGCCATGGGTGGATGAGTCAAATTAATGTGAAAAAATAGTAAGTAGTATTTGATTTTTTCACTTTATTTCCATTAAACTATATCTTTTAGTAGTGATTTATGAGTTCTATAGCAACAACGTGTAGTCAGAGTGCTATCTCATTTGTGAATTATGTGATATTACCCTTTAGTTGAGTTTCCTTAGTGCTATTCTGATATTCTCTAGTATTTAAAGTTGATAGAGCGTCAATCTAAGTGGAACATTATTCTAGCTACAAAGGAAAAGGGAAGACCTTTATTTTCTTCTAGTTAACTTGAAAAGAGATCTCAAAGAGGAAAGAAGTGAATAAATAATGTCATATCTAGTCAGTATATGGAATTGCTTAAGTGAGTAACTGAAAAAAAAAGATTTGAACACCTAGTTAGAACATAGATTTCCTTGTGAATAGGCGCTTTCATTCCCTTTTTGTAGAAATACCAAATAAAGGAAATGAACATAGCAGTTAGACCGGCTATGTTGTATGGGGCGGAGTGTTGGCCGGTCAAGAACTCTCACGTTCAGAAGTTGAAGGTGGCTGAGATGAGGATGTTGCGCTGGATGTGTAGGTTTACTAGGAGGGATAGAAGGTGGGAGTGTCTTCCGTGGAAGATAAGATGCGGGAAGGGAGGTTGCGATGGTTTGGGCATGTGATGAGAAGAGGCACAGAGGCCCCTGTGCGGCGGTGTGAGAGGCTGGCTATGGATGGGTTTACGAGAGGTCATGGTAGACCGAAGAAATATTGGAGAGAGGTGATTAGGCGGGATTTGGTGCATTTGCAGTTACCGAGGACATGACCTTAGATAGGAAGGTGTGGAGGGCTCAGATTAGGGTAGTAGGTTAGTAGGTTGGTTGGTTTCTTTGTAGGGAGGAGTGCAGGGTTTTGTTGTCTTTTTAGTAGTTGAAAGGCTACGCTTGTAGCTTTTGTTTCTTCTGCGCCGGCTATTTGCTAGTGCCTTGTGTTAGATTTTTATATTATTTTGTTGTAGTATAGTTTTGTGTTTATCTGTTGTTTTTTTTATTGGTTTTATCTCCTAGATTGCTTTGAGCCGAGGGTCTATCGGAAACAGCCTCTTTACTTCATTCTGGGGTAAAGGTATGGTCTGCGTACATCTTACCCTCCCCAGACCCCACTTTGTGGGAATATACTGGGTATGTTGTTGTTGTTGTTGTTGTGGTAACATAGTATCATGATGTCAGTATCACACTGTTTTTTGCCACTTAAACTATTTGACAATGAGAATTGTTTTCTTGAATATCATTTAATGAGGGCTGTAAGTTCTTTGTCATAATGGAGGATTCATCACCTTGAAATACTTTGAACTTGAGATGCTGAGTTTGGGGTGAAGAAATCCTTGGCTTGATTTTATAGATCTTATGATAATATATTGATGTTTAAGTTCTGTCTTTTCCCTTTTCACAAGGTGTTATTGCAGTTCGTGAAGAATATCTGGAGCTTCCTTTCTTCATAAACTTATTTGCTGCTTATTTTCCCTAAGAACAACCTAATCAAGTTCAAGTAAACTCTCCTTATTTCTCTCCCTCTCCAGTCTGTTTCTTTCTTCTCGGATTATCAAGGTTGTGACTTATAGGAAAAATCTTTATTTTTGATAGCTTATCAGTAATTTCGATGGGTGTTTGATAGCTTTCTACATATTGTTGAGCAATTTAAGCAGATCTGAATAGTTAATCTTTTTCCAGTTGTTTCCTTATAATCTCGGAACCATCAGTTACATGTTATTTTCCACCCCTAACTCAAATCAAAGCAACTAAACAGTGACTTAGAGCCACTAAGATTAAACTGTTAGCTAACTGTTTGTTTGTTAGTAGATTTTACATGTTAATGAGCTATTATTTGTTGCCGGCGTTTGACTATAATACTGATTTTTTATTAATAGTATCTTTACCTAAAAAAATAAAAGGAAAAGGAAAATTAACTTGTGGAACAAAAGAGCTTGTATGTTGCATTTCTTGTGAAGTAATACTTGAACTAGCTTATTGTAGCATTATTAAACTTGTTTACAATAATGTGTAGTAGTATCTATTTCTTCTCTAAATGGACATTAGTTATTTATAAAGATGTGGCAAAAAGTATTAAGTTGATTTAAAGTTATAATTAATGAGTTGTTTGCTGGATTATACTTTCTACACTCTGAAATTTATTTGAGCTACTGCTTTGAAGTTCTTGTGTTGAGAAATTTAAGGTGGAAAGTTTATGTTTTACATGTTAATGAGCTACTGTTTGTTGCTGGTGAAGTGTAGTACTTGGCTTCAATTTCTTCTTCTTCCTCTAGTTTTTCGCACACAGGGGAAGTGTTTTATGTACTGTAAGTTGACTGTAATGCTTTAATTCCTTTTGTTTTTTTTCAATGTTGTGAGATTCATACTGCGATTAGGTAGCTTCAGTAAGTTGAAGTTGACTGGAATTTGAATGTTTCAATTGTACTGTAAGTTGATTGAAATTATAATGCTTCAGTAAGGGAAACCTTTTTTTCTAAGTTAGTTTTGAAAAGCTCGTAAGCTTTTTTTTAGCCTGCCTAGTGAGCAACTCCAAAAACTATTTTTATTTTGTCAGTCTGCATATTTTGGCCAAATTTAACAAATATGAACGAGAGTATCTTTTGGTCAATCAATTTGTGCTTGTTACTGATTGTTTTGCTTATTTAAACATTAATAGAAACATGAATAATCTAGAGCGTAGTTGGATGTATGAGAGGTTGGATGGCCCAGGGGCTACAAACTCTAGTTTTATAATTGGGGATGATGCCTACTACATGTTGTGGTTTATTTTTATAGCTTCTATTGCTGCAACAGTTCTCATTGTTATGGATTATGCATTATTTGATTTTGTACCAGTGATGGTATAACGTATTGTTATATATTTTTTTTTATAGATATGGCTCGAGGCAGAGGTCGTGGCAAGTCCTCTGATAGGAGTAATCCTGCTATTCGTATAAGCATGCCAACTATTCCCATGCCCACTACAGTTACTCCTCAACAAGGTGGTACCCCAACCGTTGAAACGTCAGGTCAAGGTATTATCCCAACCATCCCTGAGACACCTCCCATTACACCAAATCAGAGCAGCCCAATAGTTCAGGGTACGTCTCAGAGCAATACAATTGCTGAAGGTGATTCCAGTAGTAGCCATGCACGGATCCTTGTTTTTCTGACTTCTGCAGGGTTAGTCCATCTTTCGCTATTATCCTTAAAATTCACTAGAAATTAATAGAAGAATTCATTTGTTCTGATGTTGGTATTTCTGAATAGTACAACACATGACAAATCAAGGTTATGATTACTGTAGAAATTAAGAAGTCAGATGTATTAGCAGCCTCCGTCTTGTTTCATCTTGAAAGTAAGAGTAACATGGCTTCACATGCTTATTTAAGTCTTATGTTGTCACTTGTCTCTAGGGATGTACATAGAAAATGCTATTTATTTGTTGTGTTACCCACTCTGTTGATCAGCAATTCTTGACCCATATTACCTGTACAGTATCACTAGTGGATTGGGTTGTTAGATATTCTCGACGTCCCTAAAGATTCATCTATTTCTACCTACGCTATGAAAGATGTTTGTGTATCAATATCTATGTTTTTTGTTTATAACTAGTTTCTTAACAGAGGCATGGGATGGGATGATATATTTCTCTGGAATGTTGGAAAACTGATTCAGACAAATGAAAGGCAGCTACTGGGCCTCAGCACATGTGAAAAACTGAAAGCATGAAACTTATTATGGGTAGACATTAGCAGTACGTCAGTTTCTGAATAATTTGCTGGAGTTCTAAGCAGAATGGTTTCCTCTTTCACTTAGTGTAGGAATACAAAAGAAAATAATTGATCTTGAAGCATAGTGTAAGCTTTCACTTGGTATAGGAATCAAATTTGGTGGTTCACAGCTTGTGGTTGCTTTGATTGATGATTTTCTTGAAGAATACTAGGGTGATGATGATCTGCAAGGTTATTTTGGAGAATTCAAGGTATAACTTTTCATCGTAATTGAGTTTCGAAAGTGTATTTACTTTTATAGATAAGATATTAATGTATTGATTTTAAAATTTATTTCAGAAAAACTTCTATTGGGATGCTTCCATCAGTGAAAGTGTAGTGAAAAAACACTGGTCGGTTAAGGCAGCAGTAAGGTACAGGAATTTCATTTCTAAAATAAAAGGGGAAGGAATTAGGCCAGGTTTTGTACATGAGGATGTGTGGGAAAGATGGATGCAACTTTGGGGAAGTGATGAGTGTATTAAAAAGTCAGAAATAAATGCAAAGAATCGTCGTGGTGGCCGTGAAGTCGCTGTTGGGACTCACACAGGCGTCTCTATTTCAATTGGAGAGTATCACAAGAGACTTGTAAGTATATATATATATTTCACGAACTATATAAGTAAGATCTTTATGTTGTCTGGTATATATGCTTGTATCTAAACATAGATTATGAAACAGATATGATTGTATCTAAAAAGTAATTTTTTTTGTATAGGCTATGAAAAAGGCCGAGATCCAACACCAAGTGAGTTATATTTGCACGTCCATACACATGGTCATGATGCAAAATCTTTTGTTGATGAGCGTTCCCGAATTATTCATGTAAGTCCAAAACTTTGAAACCTATCTAAAAATGTACATGTAATTTCTCATTATAAGGGGAGACTTGGCTGAAAATGCAAGGACACGGCTAGTTGTTCCATTGAGAAACATCCTCAAAACACCCATAGTAAACAGGTTGCTCTGCTCAAATAGTAACTTTCTTGCCTAATTGTACTGCCTGTTCTTGATGGTTTCTAATTCCAAGTAATGTAAGAGTGAAAAGTTACTTTCTTTGGTACCTCCATTTGCTTAATTCATGCCCATTCTTGGTATTTTTGTTGTCCCCATAAGCTTTGTCAGATAGTAATAAAGTTCTGACATGTAACTGAAAATTAGATCCCTGTCAACCCTTTGTTCTTGTTGAGTGCATTTTGGTGGCAACTTGTATTCTATATATATGTGAGGAAGGATTTATTGGTGTAATGGATCTAGAGCTTTTTGGATTTAACCGTTAATTGAGATCTCAGTAGATGGAGTACTGCTGTTCCTTTCGTTAAGTCTTTAATTTTATATATGCTATGGCTTTCCTTTGTTAGTTTATATGAGTTGTGGTCCTATGGAATTCAAATAGGCAGAAAAATTGTTTGGAGGTCTTAGATACATCCCTGTATATATATTATTCATTTGCTAACTGATTCTTTTGTTCTTCCCTAACTTGTATTCTTTGTAAATTTGTTAATATGTAGAGTTAGATAAATAACATCTTATTTTATGGACCTTAATGAAGGTCAGTATACAGTTAACAGAAATGAATCAGCCAATAATTTTTTTTATCCTAAATACTCTAGTCATGATCAAATAAAGGAAAGAAGAAAATATTAGACAATTAGTAGGTTTTCTCATTGGAGAGGCAGTTAAATGGATACAATACAACTTAAAAGGGGAAAGAAATAGTGATCAACACAGATCATTTACTTGTAAGAAACTACATGAGAGCATTATTCCCTACTAAATGGTTTCTATATTTTATCTATAGATCCATCTGTGGATATGTTCTGTATGTGCAAGGGCCTGTATTTGATTTATAAATCAACTGTTATTCTCAACAGACTATTTTATGGCTTGCATTATTTCTGAGTATAATTATGTGCCTAGCATTCTCTTCCTTTTCTTCTGTGAGGCTTCAGTTTATGACCATCTGTTAGTGAATGAAGATTTTAAGTGAATTCTAATTTGTAATTTTCTGTTTTAATTTCTCTACTTATTACAGGAAAAATATGAAGAAATATTACGGGAAAAAACTATGTCTCAATCTGATATTGATCAATGTGATTTGCAATTTTCTGTTTTAATTTCTCTACTTATTACAGGAAAAATATGAAGAAATATTACGGGAAAAAACTCTCTCTCAATCTGATGTTGATCAATGTGATGCATACTACCAAGCTGCGGGAGGAGAAAAGAAGAGAAGAATATATGGTCTTGGATCTGAAGCAAAAATTACTACGGGCAGAATCTTTGTGCCTCATCATCAGTACCACCTTCGGTTTCTCAATCAACACCGATAACAAATATGGATGAATTTGTAAAGCGAATGATTCCTGCACTTTCTACTCACTTTCTTCCTCTTATTATTGAGCGGGTACAGGAAGTGATTACTCCCATTGACAACCCATCAGTTGTGACACCCATAGTGCCTCCTGCTACTACTAATGTGGACGAGGTAGATCCCTTAGTTTCAAGTGATGATCATAGCCCTTAGTCTCCCGCTGATTTAATTTTTGGATATTGTCTATTTTGTTGAAAAGTGCAAATTGTGCAGTAACAATATTTGATGAATGTAGGTACTTTTAAGAATAGTTGATAGATTGCTCTGGATGTTTTGAACCAAAAATATATGATTTGTATTTTGCTATCTATATTTTGAACCTTCTCTGAGTATGTTGGTTATTTTAAGGGTATTTAATAGTTAGCATTTAATTTATTTCAGCAGGGTACATTTAAAATAAATAAATCAAATAATTTTACAAGAAAATTTTTTAGCAACAGATTTAGTGACGATTTAGTCGTTGCTACCAAAAAACATTGGCGACGGATTAGTAACAAACTTTTAAATGCCAAATGTGCTGGCTCAAATGATGAAATATGTTGCGATGGATTAGCAACAAAAGTTCCATCGCGAATTCATCCAAAATGACGAAATAAATTACAAAATTAGCAACGGACTTTATAAATATAGCAACAGCCCTAGTCATCGCTAACATGTCATGACAGATATCATTCGTCGCTAAGACGTTGCTAAAATTGCGACAAAATTCATTTTTTTGTTGTCAAGAGATTATCAATAAGCGAAATAGCAACAATCAATAATCCGTTGCTAATCCGTCGCTAATCCTGTTTAGCAACGGAATATCATAGATTAGCGACGGTTTACGTCCGTCGCTAAATGCCAGTTGTTTTGTAGTGAAATCATAGTTTATGCATCTTTAGTCAAGTTATCATGCGTATGCTTGTAACCCTAACTTCTCATTAACAATCATATAGATGTGTAAGGTTTGAAAACCATAGAGTTTATAAGATTATTTAAGAAGGGATCGTTCTGCGTATCTTTTGACAGAGAAAATCTAAGGAAAACTTGAGTTTTTTTGCCTTGGAGAAGAAAATTGCCTCTTTTCTCTGTATTTGACTAAGTGTCGATTTGATTTTTGAGGGAATGAAGGATTTGGGGTAGTTTAGGCTTAATACCAGTTTTTTTCCAGTTAAAACGATGTAGTTTGGTGTTAACAAAAATGGGAAAAGACCAAATAACCCCTTGAAAATGCATTAACAGAGTAGAACGGGTCTATCTGATGGTTCAGGTGACGAACCGTCAGACCTTTGATGATTCGTCACTTGAACCGTCAAGAATAATCAAAAATTCGGTCTTTCTGGTTAAGGCTGACGACATGCTTGACAAATCATCACAAGTGTGATGACTCATCAGCCGAGTCGTCACCTTAGACAGACAGATGTCTTCTTGGTAAAATAATCATAACTTTTTACTCCGAACTTAAATTAATACACGGTTAGCGGCGTTGGAAATAAGACTCGAAGAACTTTAGTTTGGTGGATATTAGGACACCTAATTCGTCATATGCTAGGAGTAATGATAGTTTGAAGTTGACCATAGTTGAATCTTACATGAGAACTTAATCGGTTGGGGTGCTTTCAACTTATAGGAATTTCTTATGAACATGATTCGCATCCAAAGCACTCATTACAATAGGGAAAAGATCATTACACTCATTAGTTCGGGGTCTTTATCTTTAAATTTGTAGGGTATTACAATATCTCCCCCTTGGGATCATTCGTCCTTGAATGGTGATTAAGGAGACTTCTAGCATGACATATGAAAGCGAATGAATTAATAAGGAAAACATCAAGGGATTCTGAGAAGGACTTTGGATTCGTACTTTAATTAACTTCATCCAAAGAAGTGAACAAAAAGTGATATCTAGCCTTCATGTCCTCCTCCGCTTCCCAAGTAGCTTCTTCTACTTTCTGATTCCTCCACAATACCTTTACCGAAGCTATCCCTTTGGTTCTAAGCTTTCAAACTTGATGATCCAAAATTTCTATGGGAACTTCTTCGTAGAACAGGGAATCTTTCACACCAATGTTCTTTATAGGAACCATAAGAGAGTGGTCACCCACACACTTCTTGAGCATGGACACATGAAACACGGGATGAACCGATGCCAAGCTTACGGGTAATTCTAATTCATAAGCAACATTTTCAATCTTCCTCAAAATCTTATAACGACCAATATATCGCGGACTGAGCTTTCCCTTCCTCCCAAACCTCATGACTCCCTTCATGGGAGAGACTTTCAAGAACACCCAATCGCCAACATCAAACTCTAACACTCTTTTTCTCACATCGGCATAGGACTTTTGATTACTTTGGGCAGTCTTTAGTATTTCTCGAATAATCTTAACTTTCTCCATCGCTTGGTGCACAAGGTTTGGCCCCAACAACATAGCTTCATCCACCTCATACCACCCATTAGGCGACCTATACCTCCTACCATAAAGAGCCTCGAATAGAGCCATTTGGATACTTGAGTGGTCACTATTATTGTAGGCGAACTCTATGAGGGGCAAGTGATCCACCCAACTACCTTTCAAGTCAATGATACAAGCTCTCAACATATATTCCAAGGTTTGAATAGTGCGCTCTGCTTGCCCATCTGTTTGTGGATGGAAAGCAGTGCTAAGGTTTACCTGCGTACCCAAACCTTTTTGAACGTCTCTCCAAAACTGAGAAATGAATTGCATACCTCTGTCGGATATTATGGAAACAGGTGCACCATGCAACCTAACAATCTCCTGAATGTACAACTTCGCATAATCTTCTCATGAATAAGTCATTCTCACAGGCAGAAAATAAGCAGACTTAGTCATTCTATCAACAATGACCCAAATGGAATCATATTAGTTATGCGAAGGCGGGAGACCGGTAATGAAATCCATATTTATCATCTCCCATTTCCACATCGGGATAGCTATATATTGGGACGTACCACCCAACCTTAGGTGTTCAAGCTTAACTTGTTGACAGGTAGAACACTTAGCAACAAAATCAGCCACATCCCTCTTCATATTATTCCTCTAGTACAACTCTTTCAAATCATGATCCATCTTAGTAGAACCAGGGTGAATAGTGTACCTAGAAGTATGAGACTTGGTCAAGATCCTTTCATGCAACCCATCTACATTCGGCACACACACTCTTCCTTGGTACCGCAAGATGCCATCCCTTCCAATCTCGAAAGCCATAATCTTTTGCTTACCAATATCCTCCTTAATTTGCATAAGTATGGGATCGTTAGCTTGTTTTTACTTTACTTCAGCACCCAGGGATGACTCAGCCATCTCATTCACCATAATTCTACCATCCTCGGAGTCTAATAACCAGACTCCTAAGTTGGCAAGCCGATGAATATCTTTAACCAACCCTCTCTTTTACTCTTCTACATGAGACAGACTCTCCATGGATAACCTGCTAAGAGCATCATCAATTACATTATCCTTACCTGGGTGATAGTGCAAGCTCATGTCGTAGTCCTTCAACAATTTGAGCCATCTCCTCTACCTGAGGTTAATCTCTTTCTGGTTGAAAACATACTGCAAACTCTTATGATCCGTGAAGATGTCCACGTGCACCCCATATAGATAATGACGTCAAATCTTAAGTGCAAAAACCACCGCCGCCAATTCAAGGTCATGGGTTGGGTAGTTCTTTTCATGCACCTTAAGTTGCCTGGAAGAATATGCCACAACCTTCCCATATTATATAAGCACACATCCAAGTCCCACCCGGGACTCATCACAATAGACCACGAACCCTTCAATGCCCTCAGGTAGAGTTAAGAAAGTGGCAGAAGTCAGCCGATCCTTCAATTTCTAAAAGTTGTCCTCACAAACATCGGACCATATGAACTTAGCCTTCTTCTGCGTCAGCTTGGTCAATGGACCTGCTATGAAGGAAAAGTTTTCCATAAATCTCCTATAATAAATCGCCAAGCACAAGAAGCTCCTAATGTATGTCAGAGTCGTGGGTCTGGGCCATTTCTTCACCACTTCGATCTTTAGAGGATCCATCTTAATCCCCTCACTAGACACAATATGACCAAGGAAAGCCACAGAGTCTAGCCAAAATTTGCACTTGGAGAACTTGGCATATAATTCCTGCTCCGTAAGAGTATGTAGTACAATTCGGAGGTGATTGGCATGTTCCTCCTCACTCCAAGAGTAGACCAGGATGTCAGCAATAAAAACAATCACAAACATATCCAAAAATTGCTTAAACACCCTGTTCATAAGATCCATGAAGGCTGCAGGAGCGTTAGTTAAAACCAAATGACATGACCAAAAATTTGAAATGACCATACCGAGTTCGGAAAGCAGTCTTAGGAATATCAGCTTCCCTAACCTTCAACTTATGGTAACCCAAACAGAGATCTATTTTGGAGAAACACTTAGCACCTTGGAGTTGGTCAAGAAGGTCATCAATTCTGGGAAGAGGGTACTTGTTTTTCACTGAGACTTTGTTCAGTCTTTGATAATCAATACACATACAAAGAGACCCATCTTTATTATGCACAAAGAGGGCAGGAGCATTCCAAAGAGAGCACTAGGGCGGATAAAACCTTTATCAAGGTGGTCTTTCAATTGTTCATTTAACTCCTTCAACTCTATGGGAGCCCTTCTATAAGGTGAAATGGAAATGGGTCTGGTGTCAGGCAGAAGGTCTATTCCAAAATCTATCTCTCTATCGGGAGGAACTCTAGGGAGGTCTTCAGGAAACACTTCAGAAAATTCATTAACGATGGGAACAGACTGAAGTAGAGGGCTTTCGACATTAGAATCCCTGACCCAAACCAAATGGTACAAAAACCCTTTGGATATCATCTTTCGAGCTCTAAGGTTAGAGATAAACCTTCCATTAGGCACTACAGGACTACCCTCCCATTCAAGGATTGGTTCATTAGAAAAACAGAATTTGACCTTTGTAGTCCTACAGTCCATATTAGCATAGCAAGAGTGAAGCCAATCCATCCCCAAAATTGCATCAAACTCTATCATATCAAGTTCTACCAAATCCACCACCGTATCCCTAACTAAAATAGTTACAACACAATTTTTATGACCCTCTTAGCAATAATGGAATCACCGACAGGGGTGGAAACTAAGAAAGGTTCAGGAATATTTTGGGAGTAAAACCAAAATTTACAGCCACATACGGAGTCACATAAGATAAGGTGGAGCTAGGATCAAGAAATACATAAACATCACGGGAGAAAATTCGTAACATACCCATGACAACGTCATGCGAAGCCTCATATTCCCGGCGAGTAGATAGCCCATAGAGATAGTTTTGACCCCCGCCTGTACCAGAAGTAGCTCTTTTAGCAGCTAGGGCTGATGAAGTAGTAGCTGGAGCCTTGTTGCCCCCAAAAGTTCCCTTAGCCCGAGGACACTCCCTGTGAATATAACCAGGCTGTCCACAACCATAATACATGCCCTTTCCTACTAAACACTGACCATGGTTAACTTTACCACAAGTGGAGCGAGGAGCATAAGATGGAGTTGACTGGGTCACACTACCCTAAGATTGAGTGCCCTGCATTCTAGAGCCATGGTTGGACTGAAATCGCTGATCATCTGAAGGCCTAGGGGCAGGTGCACTAGCTTAGGAATGGGCATGTCTCCAAGACTTCTTCCTAAGCCAATGTTTTCCACCCTTTCCATTATGGTGATGGGTTGGCTCATGGTCTGCTGGCCTATTCCTCTTATTCTGACGCTCCTCCATCTCAACTTGTTTCTTCTTCTCATCCTCAACCTGTTGAATGTAAACCACTAACCTGGGTAAGTCCATGTCTTTGTTCAACATTGCTACCTTGCAAGACAATACCAAATCATGGGATATGCCGTAGGTGAACTTCCTCATTCGAGCCATCATATCATACACCAATTCTGGAGCATAATGGGACAACTGATTAAACTTTAGAGCATACTCCTTGACACTCATCTTCCCTTGCTTCAAGTTTACAAACTCCTCAGCCTTGGTTTCCCTCAACTCCTGAGGAAATAAATGATCAAGAAAGGCCTCAGAAAAGTCTTCCCAAATCGGTTGATCAGCATCCCCACCCCTTATCTCTTCCCACTCATCATACCACTGGTAGGCCACCCCTTTCAGCTGGTAGGCTGGCAACTTCACTCCCTCAGTGTCACTAGCATGCATGACCCTGAATATTGTAATGACTCTTTTGGTCATTTTTGCATTTACGCTTTTCTTGTACTGTTAGAGCTTGCCTGTAGCGGTCCCATGTCATTTATGGCTTACTGGGACCGGTGGTTTGGCGCCCTGACCATTCATTTGGTCTTTATGGTCGTTCCCCTATTTTAGAGCTGAGTCTTAGGAGTTGAGTTATCAAGATCGTCCGATAGTGATTTGCAATCGTATGACCTCAGCAAGCCTTGTGGAAAGGTCAATCCTGATTTGTGGTGTCGTAGCATTCTCGAGAATGGGGTGTTTTCATTTGAGAATTTTATTAAAATCGCGCGTATTTAAAAATATTTGATTTAAATTAGAATTTGGTAAAAAGTTTTATTTTTTTCTAAAAATATTTTAAATATTTATGAAAAAGAATACTTTTGTTATGATATATTTGTGTATGTATTTATTTTATATGAGTTTCACAAATTACTAATATTTTAATGGAGATAGTAAACTTAGTTATGTTGAAAATTATTATTATAATATAGTAGGTTTTATTGGAAATGATTTTCTATTTATTATGACATATTCAAAAAATTATATTTATTTTATCATGAACCTATGTAATACCTGAATATATAAGTAATGAGATAAGAATTTTTTGGGTGTTTGACACCTCCACTTCCACGTGGAAGTGGAGGGAGTGTACACCATGTATGCATTATATGATGGCATCTTTTTCATTTAAAAAGGAACTTTTCACTTTATATTAATGATGTTTATTTGTGAGCTATCTATATTTGGAAACCATAGCAGTAGATGACATTTTTATATGTGCACATCAAAGCTGAGCATATATCTATCAATTTGTAATTGATTTTTCTTACCAAATCTTTCTCTTGTTTTCATTTCTTATAAGGTTAAAGAACTGTGACTGCAATGCATATGTACATATCTTATCCTCTAGACCGCCATTATATCTTGAAAATTTCTTGCCAAATTACTCAAAATATTGTTGTTGTAAACCATCCTAAATCACGTTAAGGAAGAGCCTTACAGGAAAAATCATTTGATGATATATCTTGTCACTGAAAGAAAATCGATTGTCTACATCAAGTTATTCAAGCCCGAATTCAAGTTTGATTTTATTTCGGAGCGGTTCGCTCTTGGACATCATTGTTCTAGCAGCTTATCATCGAACGACAGGTAGGTTACGGTCTGACTCCTCTATACTTCGCATATATAGGATAAAATTATACTAATGGACATCCTTGGATTGGGTTTATTAGCTTGGTACCACAAACGTTGACCGCTTCTTCATGTTGAATTCGTTTCTTTCCTCTGATGTTTGTAGTATTTGTTATAGATGATATTATTACCCTTGTGGTCTTGTGTGGCCTTGTATCAACTCTGGAACATAGATGGTGGGTTATTGGGAATGTCTGCGAGTCTCAAACATCGTTATTACTGTATAGAGCAGGCTATCTGTGTTGTAGAATGATTGGAACCTGTGCAGGGCCGATAGGTTGATTGTGGGCCATGGGCCACCATTGTGATTGTGTACACCATTTATCATGCATATAAAGGATTTCTGCATAATTTTACTATGGTTTTGGCTTCGGGGCTTCTATTGAATGATTTCTAAAACCTGCATAGTTGTGGGGCCTCGTGGTAGTATTTTGTGGCAGTGCTTTATTTCTGTCTGTTGTTTGTTACTACATATTACTCCTTATCGTCTCTTGTAGTTTTATCTTGTATTTTTATCCTGTATCATTGTTACGTCCTTTTTAGCCTATTTTTAGACTGTTTTGTCTTGAGCCGGGGGTCTATCGAAAACAGCCTCTCTACCTCACCCCTGAGGTAGTGGTATGGACTGCGTACACTCTACCCTCCCCAGACCCCACGCTGTGGGAATACACTGGGTATGTTGTTGTTGTTGTTGTTGCATAGTTGTGGGGCCTATTTTTTGTAAAAATGATTGCAAAGAGGTTTAGTACCATTTTAACGGATCTTATTGGGGTAAGAGAAAATAAAAAGGATGTTTTATCACTATTTCTACTAATACTAGGCTCGGCGGGGCTGAGGCCTAGACTTGTTTTACTTTAGCTTCCGTGATAATACTAGCCTCAGCAGGGCCATGCACTAGAACCATTTGATTTACTGATTTAGACCCGGATACCCTCCGAACAGCTTTACTTGGGGATTTTCGAGATTGCGGGGCATCTAGTATGTTGGTCGGGGGCCTCCATGGACCTCTCCATTCCGGACCAGGGGCTACGTGCTGGGAGTGCCGGAGGGAGGGTATACGGTGTAGTAGGGTTATAGAGGTGTGACCTTCCATGGATCCTGTCTTCTGGGCCTTATAGGACGCCGGAAGCAGGTAGCATACGTTACTATTATTACACCTAGTTCATCATATTATGATATTATTTGAGGTTCCATCCTTGTTTGTTGTTTGTTGAGTGTACGCTCTGGTAGTATGGGATGTTGAAGGGTTTGTCTTCACTTGCTTGTGTTCCTCAGGTGTATGGGCGCCCGTGGGACTGTAGGTAGGCTTATTGTTATTAACTCGTAATATTTTCCCTATTATGGTTACTCGACATTGGATTTGATAAGGTTGTATTTTAGCTTCCAATTGGTATATCTTGATTGAGATTAGTATGCTTATTCAGATGATAATATTCTGTATTCGAGCATGACTTCCGTTATTCGCCTGCTCCTTCTCTTTTCATTGAGGTTACCGATATACCTCCTACTTTTTAGACCCTTCTTTATATACTTGTTATTGCAAAGATCCCTGGTATGTATTTCTTTCTTTCGCATGTGATTGGTATTCTAGTAGCTAGCCATGTGTGTTATCTTGGTTGTATTCCTTTCGTGCTAGCTTCCGGGTGCTCCTTCATTGTTTTCAGTGACTACTTATTTCTATTTTGCTTATTACTACTCTTTTATCTTATATGTGCCCAGTCGGCCTATGATACCTACTGGGTACTGATTGCTTCGCAATTGGTGCTCATACTACACTCTGCCTCTTCTGATGCAGATCCTAGTGTAGGCCATCACCGCTAGATCATAGTTATTCATTCTTAGAGATCTTTTGGGGACTACTTCAGATTGATGGTGAGCTCTTGGCGACCGAAGCTTAGCTTTAGTTTATCTTTTGCTTTAGGTACTCTATTATCATTCGGAGACATCTGTATATATTATTTTGGATCATTTGTACTCCTTATATGTAGTTCTGGCTCTATACTATGATACCAGATTTTGGGGTTTGGTTTAGCCTCCATATATGTATATATATATATTCATGTTGTCCCTTTTCTTTACTTATTTTCTCTTGCTTCCGCATATTTATATTGTTCTCTTGCTTAATTGGTTGGTAGTATCCCATTACTAACTGTTCTAGGCTATGGGGATTGGTTCACCTACTGGAGGGTCGTAGGTGCCATCATAATCGAGAAATTGGGTCATGACAGCTTGGTATCAGATCTCTAGGTTCACTGGTATCATCGGTATAGGAGCTAATGTTTAGTATAGTCCCGCAGATCGGGGCGGAGACGTCCATACTCAATCTTTGGGAGGCTATAGTTACATCTTAGGGAACATGACTCTTTAATTGCTTCTGTATCGTGCGTAGTACCCTTGAAGTTTCTTGAAATCTCACTTGTTCTAGTTTATTCTTCCACAGATGGTTCATACGAGAGCATTGGTGTCAATTAGAGATGAGCCTCTGACTCCAGCACCCCCGACACCAGCTAGGGGCCAGGGAGGTCGTAGAGGTAGGGGTCGAGGATGTCCCAGAGCATCGGCACCTGCTAGAGCTTCTAGAGTATAGATAGAGCCCGAGCATGAGTATGAGATAGAGTCAGTTCCCTAGAAGCAACAACATATGGACCAGGGGACATCCCAGGTACCACTAGCTCCAGTACCAGCTCCAGCACCCACTTCTGTGCTAGCTTCGGCACTAGCTCAGTCTTCAGATATTCGGGGTTTACTATTATATCTTTTGGGTATGATTGGAGAGCAGCCTTCTGAGGTAGCACATACATCCACTCAGGGGGAAGCCCTAGGTGCACAGGGTTCAGGAGAGCAGCCTGCTACTATGGCTCCCCATGCGGAGGTTATTCCGATCCCATCGGTTGCACAACCTCTTGCTCCTCGCCCACCTATGACAGATTCGGAGCAGAAGTCATTGGGTAGGTTTTTGAGATTAGCACCTCCAGGGTTTATTGGTACCTATGGATAGGACCCACATGACTTTATTACTACCTGCGAGGAGATGCTGCATCATTTGGGTTTGTTGGAGACTCATGGGGTTGGATATACTACCTATCAGCTAGAGGGGATATGTTACTTGCAGACCACCATCGTCACCTCCTTTGACTTGGTCTGAGTTTTTTGAGGCCTTTATGGCCAAGTTCTTGCCTCAAAGTGATCGTGAGCGTCGTCGGGAGCAGTTTACCAGGCTTATGTAGGGGCACATGTCTATATCTGAGTATGAGACCCATTTCCATCAGCTTGCTCCATTTGGGGCTATGATCATTCCTACTGAGCCGGACAGGTTTCACAGATTTGTTTGGGGGTTGCAAACAGAGCTAAGAGATCCAGCTGAGATATTAGTTGCTAGTGGTCGATCATTTTAGGCTATTGCAGATTATGCCCATACTGTGGAGGACTTGCATCGACATGATTAGGGGGCTAGGGATAAGAGGCCTCATTATCTGGGTAGCTTTAGTAGTTCTCGACAGGGTGGTAGAGGTTCGGGAAAGTGGGGCTGGGGTCATTAGCCACAGCAGCATCAAGGTCAGAGTAGTAGACTAGTTCAGGCTTCTCTTCAGACTTCGGGTAGTTCTCAGTTTGAGCAGGGGTAGTCTTCGAGAGGTACTACTTCTGAGGCATCAGGTCAGGGTGGCCACACGGGTTTAGCTAGTTTGTCTCGATCGAGTGGGTTGTCAGGGCCCTGCTATTGTTGTGGTATTATCGTTCACTACACCAGGGATTGCCTCCAGTGGGGTTTAACTTGCTATGATTGTGGTGTCATTGGCCATTTTGCTAGAGATTGCCCCCAAAGGGATACAGTTCAGCCCGCAGCTCAGTCGGTTCAGCCCATGCGAGCAGTTCAGCCACTGATTAAAGGGGGTGGTGGTCAGGCTAGAGGTGGTGCCCTGTGTGGCAGAGTAGGTGGTAGGGATGACAGTCGGACAAGTGGAGGTTGTCGTCAGTTTTATACAGTCCCTGGGAGACCAGATGCAGAAGGCTCGGATGTTATGATCATATGTATGATTTCGGTGTGCCATTAGTCTGCTTTGGCTTTAGTTGATCCTGGATCTACTTGTTCATATGTATCTGCCTACCTTGTGCCTTATTTGGAGTTGGCTAGTGGGACGTTATCTGTGCCTATTTCTGTTTTGACCCCAGTAGGAGATTCTTTAGTAGTAGATCGGATTGTGAGATCTTGTATGATATATGTTGGTGATTCGGAGACTTGGGGTGATTTGATGATCCTTGATATGCTAGATTTTGATGTGATACTGGGCATGTACTGGTTATCCCTTCTCCATGCAGTTGTGGATTGTTATGCTAAGATCGTTATCATAGCCGTGCCCGGTGTATCCTCGGTTATGTGGTAAGGTTCTATTAGCCGCGCACCGTCTGGGATCATCTCTTGTCTTCGAGCTAGGATGTTGATTTCCCATGGGTGTTTAGCTTATCTAGCATATGTCCGAGATGCTAGTGCTGACCCTTCATCTCCTGAATCTGTTCCTGTGGTTAGAGACTTCTTAGATGTGTTCCCTACCGACCTTCCAGGCCTTCCACCTGAGAGAGATATTGATTTCGCTATTAAGTTAGAGCCGAGCACCATGCTCATTTCTATTTCTCCTTACCGTATGGCTCCTGCTGAGTTGAGGGAGCTTAAAGAGCATCTCCAGGATCTGTTAGCTAAGGGGTTTATTAGACCGAGTGTGTAACCTTAGGGTTCTCCTGTTCTGTTTGTGAAGAAGAAAGATGGGTCAATGCGGATGTGTATTGATTATTGGCAGCTGAATATGGTGACAATGAAGAATAGGTATCTGATGTCAAGGATTGATGACTTGATTGATCAGCATCAGGGTTCACCCATGTTTTTGAAGATTGATTTAAGGTCCGACTACCATCAGTTGAGGATTAGGGAAGAGGACATCCCTAAGACAGCATTCCGGACACGTTATGACCATTATGAGTTCCTGGTAATGTCTTTTGGATTGACTAGTGCCCCCGCAGCCTTTATGAATTTGATGCACAGGGTGCTTGGCCCGTATTTGGACTCATTTGTGATAGTTTTTATAGACGACATCTTGGTATACTCACGGAGTAGAGATGAGCATGAGCAACACTTGAGGGTTATACTCCAAACTTTAAAGACCATCGGCTTTATGCCAAGTTCTCAAAGTGTGAGTCTTAGCTTGAGTCAGTTGCATTCCTAGGGTACATAGTGTTTAAGGATGGAATTAGGGTTGATCCAGAAAGATTTCAGCAGTTTGTGATTGGCCTAGACCTACTACTGCTACTGAGGTCCGCAACTTTATTGGGTTAGCAGGTTACTACAGACGGTTCATTCAGGGATTTTCTTCCATAGCATCATCCTTGACTATGATGACTAGGAAGTATGTCCTATTTCAATGGTCAGATCAGTGCAAGGATAGCTTCCAGAGGCTTAAGGCCTTATTGACTTCAGCTCTAGTTTTGACTTTATTGCTTGAGGGTCAGAGCTTCTCCGTGTATTATGATGCTTCTGGGGTTGGTCTTAGTTGTGTGTTGATGCAGTAGGGTCGAGTGATAGCATATACGTCAAGGCAACTGAAGGTTCACGAGCGTAATTACCCCACTCTTGGCTTAGAGCTTGTGGCGGTAGTCTTCGCTCTCAAGATCTGAAGGCACTATTTATATGGAGTTCATTGTGAGATATTCATCAATCACCGTAGTCTTTAGATATTACGAGTCAGCGAGAGCTGAAATGGAGGCAGAGTAGATTGATTGAGCTACTGAAGGACTATGATTTCACCATTCTTTATCATCCGGGCAAGAAAAATGTGGTAGCAGATGCCTTGAGTCGAAAGGCGGTGAGTATGGGAAGCCTAGCTTCACTTTCAGTTTCTGAGTGACCTTGGCTTTGGACATCCAGTCCTTGGCTAACCGTTTGGTTAGGCTTGACTTTTTGGATCCTTGCAGAGTTTTTACCAGTATTGAGGTTCGTTTTACTCTAGTTGATCAGATTCAGAGCCAACAGTTTGAGGATCAGAGTTTGTATGACCTTCATGATCAGGTAGTTTGGGGTAAGACCAGCCGAGCTACTTTGGGTTCTAATGGTATTCTGTGGTTCAACAGTCGTCTTTGTGTTTTGAGGGTTGGAGATTTGATTCAGTTGATACTTCGTAAGGCACATTGTACTAGATATCCCATTCATCCTGGTGTAGCAAAGATGTATAGAGATTTTAGACAGCTTTACTGGTGGAGTGGTATGAAGCGGGACATGACGGAGTTTGTATCTTGGTGCTTGAACTATCAGCAGGTGAAGTTCGAGCACATGAGACCTGGTGGTTTAATATAGCGACTTCCCATTCCTGAGTGGAACTGGGAAGGGATAACTATGGACTTTGTTGTTGGTTTGCCTCATACTTTTCGTGGGGTTGATTCCATGTGGGTGATTGTTGATAGGCTGACTAAGTCAGCACATTTCTTGCCAGTTCAGACTTCCTATAATGCCGAGAAGTTGGCTCAGATCTACCTTCATGAGATTGTTCAGTTGCACTGGGTCTCAGCTTCTATCATTTTAGACCGCGACACTCAGTTCACATCTCAGTTTTAGAGGGCTATTCAGCGAAATTTGGGTATAGAGGTTCAGCTTAGTACTGCTTTCCACTCTCAGACAGATGGCCAGTCTGAGAGGACTATTCAGGTCCTGGAGGACATGCTTTAGTCCTGTGTTCTTGACTTTGGAGGTTCTTGGGATCAGTTTATGCCTTTAGCCGAGTTTGCGTATAATAATAGCTTACATTCGAGCATTGGCATGGCACCTTTTGAGGTATTGTATGGTAGGCATTTCAGATCAGCGGTTGGTTGGTTTGATGGGTTGGAGTCTAGGCCACAGAGTATAGATTTACTTCGAGATTCCTTAGATCGAGTCAGAGTGATCCAGGATAGACTTCAAGCAGCTCATAGTAGGAAGAAAAGCTACGCTAATCATAGACTTCGTGCCTTGGAGTTCAGTGTTGGTGATTTGGTATTCCTCTGTGTGTTGCCCATGAAGGGCGTGATGAGATTTGGTCAGCGGGGAAAGCTTAGCCCCAGGTACATTAGGCCATTTGAGATTCTCCAGAGGGTTGGTAGTGTTGCCTATCAATTAGCCTTGCCTCCGATGTTTTCAGCTATACATCCTGTATTTCATGTTTCGATATTGCACCGGTATGTTCCAGATGAGTCTTATGTGTTGCATTGGGATTCGGTTCAATTAGATGAGAGTTTATCCTTTGTTGAGGAGTCAGTTGCTATACTAGCCAGAGATGTTAGGAAGTTGAGATCTAGGGAGATTCCAGTTGTGAAAGTTCAGTGGAGCCATCGTCCGGTCGAGGAGGCTACCTGGGAGACCGAGAGAGATATGCGAGCTCAGTATCCATAGCTATTTGAGCCTTCAGTTACTTCCTTGTCTTTGACTTTCGAGAACTAAAGTCCTTTTTTAGTAGTGGATGATGTAATGACTCGTCCAGTTATTTTTGCGTTTACGCTTTACTTATATTGTTAGAGCTTGCGTGTAGCGGTCCTAAGTCATTTATGGCTTGATGGGACCAGTGGTTCGGTGCCCTGGGGGTTATTTGGTCTTTATGGTTGTTCCCCTATTTTAGAGCTGAGTCTTACGAGTTGAGTTATTGAGATCATGCGATAGTGATTTGCGATCGTATGACCTCAACAAGCCTTGTGGAAAGGTCAATCCTAATTTGTGGTGTCGTAATATTCCCGAGAATGGGGTGTTTTCATTTGAGAAGTTTATTAGCTTGGTACTACATACCTTGACCGCTTCTTCATGTTCAATTCATTTCTTTCCTCTGATGTTTGTAGTATTTGTTATAGATGATATTATCACCCTTGTGGTCCTGTGTGGCCTTGTATCGACTCTGAAACAAAGATGGTGGGTTATTGGGAATGTTCATGAGTCCCGGACATCGTTATTATTGTATAGAGTTGGCTATCTGGTTGTAGAATAATTAGAGCCTGTGCAGGGCCGATAGGTTGATTGAGGCCACGGGCCACCATTGTGATTGTGTACACTGTTTATCATGCATATAGAGGGTTTCTGCATAATTTTACTAAGTTTTGACTTTGGGCCTTCTATTGAATGATTTCTAAAACCTGCATGGCCGTGGAGCCCATATTTGGTAAAAATGATTTCAAAGAGGTTTAGTGCCATTTAAACGGATCTTCTTGGTGTAAGAGAAAATAAAAAGGATGTTTTATCACTATTTCTACTAATACTAGGCTCGGCGGGGCCGTGCACTAGAATCATTTGATTTACTGATTTAGACTCAGATACCCTCCGGGCAGCTTTAGTTGGGGATTTTTGAGATTGTGGGGCATCTAGTATATTGGTCCGGGGCCTCCATGGACCTCGCCATTTCAGACCATAGGCTACGTGTTGGGAGTGCTAGAGGGAGGGTATACGATGTAGTAGGGGTATACGGGTGTGACCTTTCATGGATCCTGTCTTATGGTCCTTATAGGACGCCGAAAGCGGGTAGCATACGTTACTATTATTACACCTAGTTCATCACATTATCATATTGTTTGAGGTTCCATCCTTGTTTGTTGTTTGCTCAGTGTAGGCTCCGGTAGTATGGGATGCTAAAGGGTTTGTCTTCACTTTCTTGTGTTCCTCGGGTGTATGCGCCCCCATGGGAATGTAGGTAGGCTTATTGTTATTAACTCGTAATATTATCCCTATTATGGTTACTCGACATTAGATTTGATAAGGTTGTATTTTGGCTTCCAGTTGGTATATCTTGATTCAGATTAGTATGCTTATTCGGATGATAGTATTCTGTATTCGAGCATGACTTCTGTTATTTGCCTTCTCCTTCTCTTTTCATTGAGGTTACCGGTATACCGCCTACTTTTTAGACCCTTCTTTATATACTTGTTATTGCAAGGATTCCGGGTACATATTTCTTTCTTTCGCATGTGATTGGTATTCTTGTAGCTAGCCATGTGTGTTATCTTAGTTGTATTCCTTCCGTGCTAGCTTCCAGGTGCTCCTTCATTGTTTTCAGTGACTACTTGTTTCTATTCTGCTTATTACTACTCTTTTATCTTATATGTGCCCAGTTGGCTGATGATACCACTGGGTACCGATTTCTTCATAATTGGTGCTCATACTACATGCTGCCTTTTCTGGTGCAGATCCTAGTGTGGGCCATCACTGCTAAATCATTGTGATTCGTGCTTGGAGATCTTTTGGGGACTACTTCAGACTGAGGGTGATCTCTTGGCGACCGGAGCTTAGATTTAGTTTATCTTTTGCTTTATGTACTCTATTACTATTCAAAGACATCTGTATATATTATTTTGGATCATTTGTACTCCTTATATGTAGTTTTGGCTCTATACTATGATACCAGGTTTTGGAGTTTGATTTAGCCTCCATATATGTGTATATATATATATATATATATATATATATATATATATATATATATTCCTGTGTCCCTTTTCTTTACTTATTTTCCCTTGCTTCAGCATATTTATACTGTTCTCCCGCTTAATTGGTTGGTAGTAGCCCATTACTAACTGTTCCGGGCTACGGGGATTGGTTCGCCTACTGGAGGGTCGTAGGTGCCATCATGATCGAGAAATCGGGTCGTGACAAATATTTTCTCCATTTCATCAACAAAATCCTAAGGGTCCTCTTCGACATTGGAACCTGTGAAGATTGGTGGGTTCAGTCGCATAAACTGACCCACTTTAGTAGCATCTGAAGATCCGGGGTTAGTACCAACACCACCTGATTAGCGAGACTGAGAGGATACAATCTGGCCAAGCATCTACATGGTTTCCTGAATTCAGCATTAGTAACTTAACCCTGTCGAGACTGGATTCAAGCAGAACTGGTCCTGGGAGCTCAAGTAGGAGCAGCAGCAGCTGAATTAGTAGCAGGGGCAGTAGTGGGAGCAGTAGTAGGAGTGACTGGTGGGGCCCCAGTTGGAGCGATAGGATCAGCAGTGCAGACGCTATAACGGGTCTACATCCCATAGGTGAGGCGAACCTCTTCAGCATCCCTAGGGGGACTTCGGTTCCAGCCGCGGCTCCTTATCCGGTAGTTCTTCTTGGAGGCATGATATGAAATGCGAGAAAGTCAAGAGTTAGAAGAATTTTCTTAGAATCAGGCTCTTTAGCACGACGTAGAACATGAAGAAAGAGAAACATTCCTAAATGCCTTGTAGCCTCCCTTTTATAAGTGTGGCGCACTTCACACCCATAAAACAGACTCTACTCGACACGGCTTTGTAGACATCCTAGGACCATGAACCATGCTCTGATACCAAGTTTTTCAGGACTCAAGACTAGGCCCCAGATGTGATGGGCAATCCAGACCAAACGAGGCCTGAGAAGACCCCATAGCATTCAATATAAGAACATTCAATAATTTAAGAGTTGTGGAACATAATGATAGAAAGCTTGGTTCAATATAAATGAAATAAGACCAACTTTGAAATCTAATCATATCATAGTTCTACGAAGCCTCTACTCCAAAGAAAGAAAGTCATCCATGCCGGGACAAGGCCTCGACAATACCATAAAGCATAATACTAATATGTCTATCAATAAAGGCGTCTTCTGAAAGATAGAGGGCTCACCAAAAGTTGGACCCGTCTACTCGAATCTAATGTTGTGTTGTACCATGAGAAGGTGCCACTGAACCTACATCATACAACGATGTAGCTGCCCAAAGACGGTCAGTACGTGGAATTTAGTGGTACACAAAACAAAGAAAATAGATACAATTTACTTTATCTGAAAGGTTGGCATTTAAATACTTCCAATACAATAACAATAAATGTCCATAGTAGATTCCATTAAGAGAAAAAAATAGACTTCTATCATTTACTTTTAAACTAGATGGAATCACTGACTTCTATTCAACACCACGGGCTATGTGGGTCTGATCAATGCTCAATCGGCTAAGCCGTAACCCATGTTTGTCGCATGAGTAGATATTTTTATACAATATGGCCAACACAATCATCCTCATAGAGAAAAAGATAAGGTTGTCCAATTGAGGATCAAACCATCCCTATGTAGGTAAAATACAGGTTTCAGGTGTTGAGACGTTTAGGCTCACACCTTCTCGGTTCACCATCTAATTCTCTTAAGCCCAAATTCTTATCATTTTCATACCGTCAAAACATCATTGAATAAGATATATTCCATTAGGGGCATAGACATAGTTGGTATCATCATACCAAGATTTTCAAGTCATCCATTCCATCATTTAAAACCTATAAGGTCTGTCATTAATCCATCATGCCCACATTTACAGAAATTATGTAAGGAAACAATAATCTTTCACCATCGATCCAATTCATTCACAAAATCCATTGAATAGTAGACTAATTCAGCTTTAATAAATCATTTGAACGTTTTGAAGAATACATCAAATTAGTAAAAAATCATCAAATCCCTTCATGTATAATTCATTATATAGACAATCGTAATTTCAAGCAAAAGATAGGGAAATCATAGTTTATGCATCTTTAGTCAAGTTATCATGCATATTCTTGTAACCCTAACTTCTTACTAATAATCATATAGATGTGTAAGGTTTGAAAACCATAGAGTTTAGAAGATTATTTAAGAAGGTATCATTCTGCGTACCTTTTGATGGAGAAAATCTAAGGAAAACTTGAGTTTTTTTGCCTTGGAGAAGAAAATTGCCTCTTTTCTCTGTATTTGACTAAGTGTCAATCTGATTTTTAAGGAAATGAGGGATTTGGGGTAGTTTAGGCTTAATACCAGGTTTTTTCCAATTAAAATGACATAGTTTGGTATTTAAAAAAATGGGAAAAGACCAAATAACCCCTTGAAAATGTGTTAACAAAGCATAATGGGTTTGTCTTGCGGTTTAGGTGATGAACCATCAGACCCTTGATGAGTCGTCACTAGAACCGTCAAGAATGACCAAAATTTTGGTCTTTCTGGTTAAGGCTGACAACTTTCTTGACGAATCATCACAAGTGTGATGACTCGTCAGCCGTGTCGTCACCTTAGACAGACAGACATTTTCTTGGTAAGCTGATCATAACTTTTTACTTCGGACTTGGATTAATACGCGGTTGGCAGCGTTGGAAAGAAGACTCGAAGAACTTTAATTTGGAGTGTATTAGGCCACCTAATTCATCATATGCTAGGAGTAATGATCATTTGAAATTGACCATAGTTGAATCTTACATGAGAACTTAATCGGTTGGGGTGCTTTCAACCTAACTTGATGGTAGGAGTTTCTTATGAACATGATTCGCATAAAAAACACTTATCACACTAGGGAAAATATCACTACACTCATGGAAATATTTCGGGGTCTTTATCTTTAAATTTTTAGTGTGTTACAGTCACTGTCTTGCTTTTGCTTTACCTCGACTACTAGAGAAAATTCTGGCCTATTCTGAACTATCACACCACCATCTGTTGTGTTTGTAAGGCAAACTCCCAAGCGAGCAAGCCTATGAACCTCCTTAGCTAGTTCTTTCCTTTCTCCCTCAACATGAGACACACTAACCATGGACAGTCTATTGAGGGTATCGGCTACTACATTGGCCTTACCCAAATGGTAGAGCACATTTATATCATAATCCTTGAGGAAATCCAACCATATCCTCTGATGAAGATTCAACTCCTTCTGTGTGAACACGTACTGAAGGCTCTAATGGTCTATAAGCACATCCATATGGACACTATACAAGTAGTGTATCCAAATCTTCAAGGCACAAATGACTGTTGCAAGCTCAAGGTCATGGGTTGGGTAGTTCTTCTCATCAATCTAAAGTTTTCTGGAGGAATAAGTGATGACATTACCATGCTACATCAAGACACAACCCAAGCTGACTCTGGATGCATAAGAATAAACCACAAATCCATCCAACCTTTCTGGTAGAGTCAAAACTAGAGTTGTCATCAATCTGGTCTTCAACTCTAAGAAGTTTTTCTCACATTCGTCTGACGACTGGAACTTAACCTTTTTCTGGGTCAATCTTGGCAATGGGGCAGCTATGGAAGAAAATCATTTGACAAATCTCATGTAGTAACCGTCCAAATCCAAACAGCTCCTGATGTCTATCAAAGAAGTGGGTCTAGGCCAATTTTTCACTGCCTCTATCTTTTGCGAATTAACTCGGATGCCCTTGTTAGACACCACATGACCAAGGAAAGCAACTGACTTCAACCGGAATTCACACTTGTTGAAATTAGCGAATAACTGACGATCCTTGAGAGTCTGCATTATAACTCTCAAATGATTCGCATGCTCTTCTTCACTCTGAGAATATACAACAACAACAACATACCCAGTGTATTCCCACAACGTGGAGTCTGAGGAGGGTAGAGTGTACGCAGTCCGTACCTCTACCTTAGAGATGAGGTAGAGAGGCTGTTTCCAATAGACCCCCGGCTCAAGACCAAAAATAGTCTATAAAATGACATAATAAGAATACAAGATAAGATAAAAATACAAGAGACAATAGGTAGTAATATGTAGTAACAAACAACAGATAGAAATGTAGCACTACTACAAAATAATACTATGAGAAATCTAAGAACAAGAAATTACAAGCATAGCACTGTGACTACTAGTCGGGACAACAAGGAAAAAACACTCATACCTACTAGCATAGACGCACTCCTACCTACTACCCTTCTACCCTAATCCACGTCCTCCACACCTTTCTATCTAGGGTCATGTCCTCGGTAAGCTGCAACTGTGCCATGTCCTATCGAATCACCTCGCCCCAATATTTCTTTGGTCTACCTCTTCCTATACTGAAACCATCCATAGCCAACCTCCCACACCTTCATACTGGGGCATCCGTGCCTCTCCTCCTCACATGTATGAACTACCTCAACCTCGCTTCCCGCATCTTATCTTCCACCGATGCCACACTCACTTTGTCTCAGATATCCTTATTCCTAATCCTATCTCTCCTAGTAAACCTACACATCCATCACAACATCCTCATCTCTTCCATTTTCATCTTTTAAATGTGGGAGTTCTTGACTGGCCAACACTCTACTCCATACAACAAAGCTGGTCGAACCACCACTCTCTAGAACTTGCCTTTAAGTTTAGTAGGCACCTTCTTATCACACAAGACTCCAGATGCGATCCTCCATTTCATCCACCCAACACCAATACGGTGAGTGACATCCTTGTCAATCTCTTCATTTTCCTGTATAATAGACCCAAGATACTTGAAACTCCCTCTCTCTTGGATGACCTGTGTATCAAGCTTCACTTACACGTCAACATCATGAGTCGCCTCACTGAACTTGCACTCCATATATTCAGTCTTGGTCCTGCTCAACCTAAACCCTTTAGACTCTAGGGTCTGTCTCCAAACCTCCAACTTAGCATTAACTCTTTCACGAGTCTCGTCAACCAAAACTACATCATCCGCAAATAACATACACCATGGCACCTCATCTTGTATTTTCCGCGTCAATACATCCATTACCAAGGCAAATAGAATAGGGCTAAGAGTCGATCTCTGGTGCAACCCTATCAACACGGGAAAGTGCTCTGAATCTCCTCCCACAGTTCTAACGTGAGTCTTGGCCCCCTCGTACATGTCCTTAATTGATCTGGTGTACACCACAGGTATACCTCGAGCCTCCAAACACCTCTAAAAAACCTCTCTAGGGACTTTATCGTACGCCTTTTCTAGATTGATGAACACCATGTGCAAGTCCTTCTTCCTTTCCCTATACTACTCCACTAGTCTTCTAAGGATATGAATAGCTTCCGTAGTCGAGCATCCTGGTATAAATCCGAACTGGTTCTATGAAATAGGCATGATCTGCCTTAACCTCAACTCCACTACCCTCTCCCAGACCTTCATAGTGTGGCTTAGCAACTGGATACCCCTATATTTGTTGCAACTTTGAATATCACCCTTGTTCTTATACAAAGGAATCATCGTGCTCCATCTCCAGGCTTCGAGCATCTTTGTCATTCTGAAACAGAGAAAATCGTCTTTTTTATGCATAAAAAGAACTGGAGCACCCCTTGGAGAGATGTTGGGTTTGTTGAAGCCCTTATCTAGAAAGTCTTTCAATTGTTCCTTTAACTCCTTAATCTCAGCTGGAGCCATTCTGTAAGGAGGAATTGAGATAGGCTGGGTATCTAGAAGGAGATCTATTCCAAAGTTGATTTTCCTTTCGAGAGGAACTCCAGGAAGATCTTCTGGAAATACTTCTGGAAACTCACTAACCACAGGGACTAATTAGAGAGTTGGGGTCTTAAAAACTGAATCCTTAACCTGAACAAGATGATAGATACACCCTTTGGAAATCATTTTCCTGGCCTTAAGGTAAGAGACGGACCAACCTACAAGTACCGAGGTGTTACCCTTTTATTCTAAGACTGTCTCATTAGGAAACTGGAATCGAACTATTCTGGTTTTACAATCAACTGAGGCATAATAGGAATGTAACCCGTCTATTCCTAGAATAATATCGAAGTCATCATTTCTAACTCTACGAGATCAGCTAAGGTGACTTTTTGCAAAACTGTGACTGGGAAATTTCTGTATACCCGTGTGGTGATGACTGAATCACTAACTGGAGTAGAGATTGAGAAGGGTTTTGGGAGGATTTCTGGACTGACAATAAAATCTACTTCTTTATAAGGAGTCATAAAGTAATGTGTGGCCCTAGGATCTAATAATGCATACACATCAATATGAAAGACACGTAACATACCAGTGACCACATCGGGGGAACACTCTTGATCTTGAAAAGTCTAGAGAGCATAGAGACTGCTCTAGCACTGATCGCCACCTACGCTGGATGATGCACCCTGTTGAGTCGGGCGACCTATTATAGCTGCTGTAGAATTTGCTAGATTTTGCTAATGAGTGTCCCTGCCCCTCTGTGAAGCAGTTGGGAAATCCTTCATCCTATGACCTAATTGTCCACACCTAAAATAGTTCCCACTACCTGCCATGCACTCGCTTGGGTGGTTTCTACCACACTTCTTGCAAATTGGATGAGTGCATCCACTAGTGACACTTCCTGGGACTTAGAGCCTGGTGCCCTATCCCATTGATCTTGTCTGAACTTGGGCACTAGGGAACTAGCAGATAAGGGGGCTAGAGATGAAGATTTCTAGTAGAATGAGAGAGGTTACCACCATCTAACCTCTGCTAAGAATAATTGACATCACTTGTTCTAGCCCTCTTATTGTCTCTTCCCCTTACTTTGATATTTTACTCCTCAATATGTTGGGCATGAATCATCAACCTGGAGATATCCATATCCTTCACCAGCATAGCAGTCCTATACTCATTGACCATATCATCAAAGACACTTGACACGAAGTTACTGATACAGGCTCTGGAGTCAGCTACTATTGTCGGAGCATACTTTGACAATTGAGTGAACTTGATAGAATACTCCTTCATGCTCATGTCACCCTGCCTCAAGTTGATGAACTCCTAAACCTTGTCTTCCCTGAGCTTAAGTGGGAAGAACCTGTCCTAAAATAATTCTAATCCACTGGGCCTGCATTCGCACCTCAAGCCTCCTTCCATTGATGGTACCAGATATGTACCACTCCTTTCAACTGATAAGCGGCTAAGTTAGCACTTTCAACCGGGGTGACACCTATTATTTTTGTAACCTTCTGGATGTCATCATGGAATTCCTGTGGATCCTCCTCAACTTTGGAACCATGGAACTTTGGAGGATTCATCCGACTAAAATCTCAAACTCTAGCTATTATGGAGTTATTCTATGGTGGGGCTGGTGCCACAACCTGCTGATTCACCTGAGTAGTCATGGCATGAGCTAGCACCTGAAAATCAGCTTTGAACTCAGCATGAGTGACCTGCTCATTCAAAGGGTCAGCTGGAGCTGGTGGTACTTGTTGGTTCCCGTTTTCATTGCCGTTTCTCCTTCCATTAGATATTCAGGAAGGCATTTTCTTAAATGCGTAGAGCACAAGTTAGAAGGAGATCAAATATATTTCATACTCTATAGCATAATATGGAAAAGAAATAAGGGAATTTTTCCTAAAAACTCCTTGTGTCCTCTCTCTCATAAGTGTGGCACGCTTTACACCCATGAAGAAGACTCTACTTGACGCGGCTTTCGGACACCCTAGGACTCTTGAACCTGATGCTCTGATACCAAGTTTGTAATGCCCTGAGGCTACCCCCTAGACGTAATACGGTGCTTAGTATCACAAGTGACCCCAAGCTAACTCATGGTCTGGCATGAACTAGGCATTTCTGAATAAAATATTATTTGAGCAGAAGCTAAACTGGTTTAATATCATAAGTTTATAAATCAAACCAAAGATATCTGAACATAACATGAATCTGAATGTAAGACTTGCACCAAAAGCTTAAAAATAACTTCTATGTATAAAAGCCTCTATCTGAGATGAGTTACTGGGACAAACCCCTAGCTAACTCCAAAAGTATGAAAACTACAATAATAACTAAAATAAGAAAGCATAAACTCCATCCTCGAAGTATGAGGACTCATCAACTGATCTTGATGAAGGGACTGGAGAATCGCACTAAGCGCGGTCTGGATGCTGAGTGCCTGAACCTACATCATAATAGGATGTAGCACAAAAGTATGCGTCAGTACTTCAAATGTACTGAGCATGAGGGACATGCACTAATCTAGATAAGCTGGATATGATGCAATAGACTGGACATACATGATAACTGAAACATGAGGCTGAAAGTAAATTGATGCAATGACCAAGTATCAAACATAAAACTATAAAATGTTGAACTGATGTGAATAATTGAATAACTGAACACATGGTCAATGCAATATTGAATCTTAACAGTGGGAGCTATTGTTAACTGGAATACCCCAAACTGAGCTAACTATGGGACCAACCTATAACCCTGGCTGGGAGGGTGCTCATACCTTGCCAAGGGTACAAACATAAACTAGCGTGGATCCACTAATCTGGTGTACAACAAGGGACTAGGGTGTCAATCTTGATCTGACTGGTGACTCCTTTAGAACCTATAGTGGCACCATAGTTCTGGGACTTAGGGACTTCTACTAAAGGTCTCAGCCTAAACTGACGGGTCAGCCTTCATCCCTTCATCCGCTTGGTGCTAAGTCTACTCCCAACTGAATATGCAAGTAATAGGTATAAACTGATACACTAGATAGCTCACATACTGATTATTTTGAGAATGCACAATGATACTGAAAACTGGTAGCATTCTAATCATGAAGTATGACCGACTGAAATATCTTACTAGCATGCATAAATTTAGACTGATTGGTTGTTCATAACCCACCATCCTAACGAATTTAATTACTCATAATAATACTGGAATCTGGCTGAAATATGGAGTTCCTACATATAAAGCAAAATTCAAGGATGATATACAAAGTCAAGATTGTTAGTGGTCCTAAGAATATAATGGTGTTAGGCTTCAAGAATCATGTAAATAAGGTCTTCAATGCATGGGGAACACTAAAATACATGGGTAATCATCAAAATCATAAGAACCCTAGGTTCTTAGAATTTAAACTAAAATTGGTGAACTTGGCTAGGTCTAGGGACTCAATGGGTGAAAGGAACCCATTGATGAAATCCCACATACCTGGAAGGAGATTCTACGGAGGAATTTCTGGATTGAAGTCTGAACCTTGAGGAAACCCCTGCTTGCTCTTTGAGATGAAAGAGCGTCTCTTTTCTTTGTTAACTACTAAGAATCAACTTATTTCGGGAGAATGGGAAAATAAAGGAAAAAAACCCCTTTAATTACTCCCAAAAGGACTAAGGGTTGGGGTAAAAAAGGTAGGAAAAAGACCAAAACACCCCTGAAATAAAATTAGAAAACTACTGGGAAATTTCACGACCTGAGTTCCACGGGTGGGAACCACGGTCAGTGGATGCTTCCACGGCTCGTGGAACCCTGTCATGGTTCCTGGGGATTTTAGGTTGCCTGCAGGTCTGAGTTCCACAAAGGTGAACCATGGCCTATGGACTGTTCCACGGTCCATGGAACCTAATCATGGTTCTCAGGCCTTTTATGCTACCCTCTGTCTGATTTCTACGATCTCAAACCACGGCTCATAGACTTTTCCACGGTCCATAGATCCTGGTCGTGGTTCTCAGACCAAGTGCTTGGCCTTTAATCTGATTTCCACGGGCCCAGTCTAAGGCTCATGGACTGTTACACGCCTCATGGATCTGGCTGGCACTTGGACAGTTTCAGAGTTAGAAATTCTGGACTGGTTCTAGGCTTAGAATTTTCTGGCTAAAAAATACCATCAAATAAACATAGTTTGGAGAAACTTTTTGCAATCAAGTTGAAGGCGGAAAAAGTTAAAAAAAGAAACAAGAAGTATTGTTGAGGCCGAGCTACTCAAGATTGATTTATACATTGCCCATGAGCCAAAAGAGGAGGAAAGTTCTTGAACTCATAATTATCATTGAGGTTGTAATTAGAGTTCTTGAATTTGAAACTATGTTTGGAGGAGACTTAACCAACTTTAGAGTCTTCTAATATGGCCAATTCTTGTTATTGCTTGTAAGTCAATTGTTGTTAGTCTTCAGTCATCCATTTATCCAATATTTTAGACAATAAATGGAAGGTTATGGAGTTCTTGTGTTATTAATTCAGTTTTTGTTTGTTTGATCTTTAGCCTTTAATGATTTGTGTTGTCTAGATTGATAAATCAATTGAAAACTTTTTATTGAACTAGTAAACAATGTGAAAGTGATGGACCAAAGAACACTAATGAGTGCACGAGGGTTTTCTTGATCCATCACTCTCACTTTGTTTACTAGTTCAATAAAAGGTATTCAATTGATTTATCAGTCTAGACAACAAAAAGTATCATTAAAACCCAAAGATCAAACAAGCAAAAAAATGACTTAATAACACAAGAACTTTATAACCTTCTATTTATGGTCTAACATTTTATATAAATGAATGACTAAATACTAACAACAAAATATTTAATAACAAAGACTAGAATTGACCATATTAGAGGACTCGAAAGTTGTTTATGTCTCCTCCAAATATAGCTCCAAATTCAAGAACTCCAATTACCACTTTCATGATAATTATGAGCTCAAGAATTCTCCTGCTCTTCTGGATCAAGGGCAACATTTAAATCAATCTTGAGTAGCTCGGCCTTAACAACACTTCTTGTTTCTTTTCTAACTTTGTTTGCCTGCAACTTGATTGCAAACAACTTCTCTAAACTGTGTTTATCTTATAGTATTTTTGACCAGGGTGCATGATCTTATATATTAGTTTTCGTTCATTGGTAATCATTAGTTCCATGATTTTGATTAGCACCTAAATTTGAGGAAAGATTTAGGTGGGAGCTTAGAGAAGATTTTGACCATCAATTCTTTGGGGATATCTAGTCTTACATCTATCTTTGGGTATGAAATTTAATATTTTGCTACTTCTAACTCTCTGTTTCTATTGTTTAAGAAGAAAGGTTAGGTGGAGGAGGTAATGTTCTTTAAAGAGAGACTGCTTGCTAGGCATGGGCTGATTTTTGAAAATTTGATTCTAAAGAGAGCTTCAAAAGAAAGTATTGATGGTAAGAAGGGTTAGAGGAAGCCTATTTATACAGGGTAAATGGAGAAAAGACAAGAGATTTTACTAGAAATAATAAATGCATGATAATCTCAACAGGTAAATTATTTGAGAACTTTCCTATACTCTCTACACATGTTTGGAACGAAATCAAAAGACTTATTAGAAAGGTAAAATGTATACTAACTTGCCTAAGATCTCTCCTCATATTTGAAAAGAAATCAAATATTCGTTTAATCTTACCAATCAAAAGATTTATTAGAAAAGTAAAATATTTAATAACTTTCCTAAGATCTCTTCTCGTATTTGGAAAAAAAATCAAATTTTTTTTTGAGCTGAACAATCAAAAGAATTATTAGAAAGGTAAAATATTTAATAACTTTCCGAAGATCTCTCCTCATATTTGGAAAGTAATCAAAAATTTATTTGATCTTAACAATCAAAAGATTTATTTGAGCTTGGTTTTGTGTATTGTATCAAAGAAATAGTTGCGGTTTTAATTTTTTATTGAGTTACTTATAATTGAAAAAGAGTACAATCAATTACTTATCGATTATCATTCTTTTGTTACTTGACTCGGTTATGGTAACAAGATTTTTTAGTAAATTGATAGGTTGATTTGGAGATTCTTACGTCAATAAGATATTACATAGCTAATTTGTACATTTAGGGATGAAACACATTTAATTATATTTGGATAGTGATAGTAGGATGATGTGATTTCACAAAAAGGAAATGAACGGAATTTGAACTATTTTTCTTTAAGTTGGAAAAAGCTTTTGCTTGCTTACGATGAAAAACATAGTCACAAAATACTTCTAATTGAATTGTATATTCTACATTATTACACTTTTAAGCCCTATTTATAGACATTACATTACAATCCTTTTCAACATAGGTCACTATAGGGCTGGGTATGGTACTCGGTGTTACTGATGATAGTGAAAATATTATTGACAGAAACAATAGGAAGGCTAGCTTGGTATAATTGTGAGACGCAAGCAATGGAGCACCACAGTGTTTTTGGATTGTCACCACCCAACTATCGGGCCATGCGGGCACCTACTCTAATCACCTAGATAGACGAACCCTTACCACCCGATCCAACAGGTACTTGCGAAAAACAAAGTATAACAATGAATAACCTCATTTTAATACGTAAAACCATTTACAACTTTGTTTCAGAAAACATCTTTTACAAAGAAACACAAAAAATCCCTTTTTTTTAAAGACTGGGAAAAATAGTTCATAACTTGAAAACAAACCCTTCCTAGAATCTAGTCTAAACCGGTACAAGAGCTACTACAGGAGTAATACAAGGAAATATAAAATGACACAACTTCCACCATAGGAACAAGAAGTAGAAGCTGCTGAAGATCGTCATCGTCCTGTACCTAAAAAACATCACCAACCCTGCAACCAGACTATACCTAAAAAGGTATAGCAAGAATAGAATTAGTACAAACATACGTACTGGTAGGCATCATAGGTCGATCCGAATCCACTCGTACCATTATATAATGAAATTAAGGGAAAGCATGAAATCAACTACAATAGTCCCGTCCTCAGACTTCTACCTTTACCAATCCCAATCTCAACCCCACCATCTACTTATAACTCATACCTCAACCCTTTCCATCCCTTTCGCTGCCAACTCCCTCCCTCGAGGAATCTGCACCTTGTCTCCTAGGACTCCCCAAGTCACACTGATCCTTAGGTTTATCAAGTCACCTTATACAAGTTCCAACCCCTAAGTCCAGACCGGACTAACACTCTGTTACCCAGGTAAATCCCTATAACCAAGCACCCACTAACAACCCAACTAACGGACAGACCAAACCAACTACACTATTCGTACTATCTATAATATTTGGGGCCCTCAAGGATCCCTAGGACGATTCCCCAACCTGATAATAATACCCAGAAAGATACTCCAGACCACACATATACCCTTTTTACATAGCCCAGACCCACCAAGGATCCCCTTAACATCACCTAAGTATTAGACATGCAATCCCGGCCTCTCATGGACCATATGCAATAATCAGAGTCAAGAAGTACAACCCAGTCCACTCATGGAACCATCGAAAGAACACACCAATGCAATTACAACAACCCATACTAGGAATGGTACCCGAGCCAACAAGTATGAATTCCCATTCCAGGCATGGTACCCGATGTCGCACCTCATTTTTCTCGTGAAAAGTGGGTCATCTATGTGACAATATTTTTTAGGATAAAAAAAGGGTGAAGAGTCGTCACCTAACGAATTAAGGTGCGTTAGGGCATCATACTACACTAACTACAATTAAATTAGTTTTAAAAAGTCTACGTCACTAGAAATCGGGTAAGAGTTCAAGTTACCTCAAAAGGAAGGTGTTAGGCACCCTTCGAGGTCCACAAATATGGGTTCCTGCTGGATTTATATATTATGTGGGGAAACTAAGTGATAATCAAAGGTCGAAATAAATAAAATCAAGTAAAACGTTATCTTTTAAAAGAAGTAGATAAATTAAACCGATTTAAATATTAATAACTCTAAGTGAGAGAGAACTACGCATGTAAATTACAATAAAAATAATTAAATAAGAAGAAGCAGATGAGCGAGAAGACAGAAATGACACAAGGATATAAAGAAATGGCCTAATTAATAAGTGATTTAATTAACTACCCGAGGCATATACTAACATAAGAATTAAATAAACTATAAATACGGTACGTTATGAAGTAACCGCTCAACCTCGTGCGAAGTCTTAAAAGAATTCTTAGTCAGAGTGCAATGACTATCGAGCTATAAGTGTATCATGTAGATCACACCCTACGTAGGAGGAAAAAAGTTGGTGGAGGAGGGGGTTTTTAGCATAAAGGATCACCCCATGCAACATAAATTAATACTTCACAATCCACTTAAGGATTGCTCGTATTAATCAGCGAGCACAGACTATCATCTCCGACTACCCGCCTAGGTTGGTTATTAAAGGTTATTATTAGCCTAAGAGCGCACTAAACAAATAAAAAATACTAGAGTATCCTAAAATGCCTACCCATCCCAACTTATGTCCAAGAGGCATTGAACTTTCTATTTGTGGATACGGGTCTAGACAAATGAAATCCTAAGGTTATTAATTAGACTCAGAATTAAGCGTCATACAAAACATACAAAGATTTTAGCAACTAGCACAAAATTAGTCTCAATTAAGCCTCTTATTTAGAAAGACAGGTTATTAAACAATTAATACTTTTAACCTATAGGCATGATCTCTAAAAATTAAAACATGCAGAAAATTAATTATTTAAATCCTATAAGCAGACTTAACATGCTGAAATTGAATTAGTATGCTGAAATTAAATTAAATCCTATAGGCATGGTATCTGAATGAATTAGTATGCTGAAACAAATTTTGAATCCACAGACATGATTTCTAGTTTGTTATGATTAGTTTACAGAAATTACAAATACATAGGAATTATCAGAAAACGTGTAAATAGGCAGTGAACGTGAAGAAAAATCATGATTTGTAATGTGCAAGATTACAAGGGGAATGCTATGAATTCATAATTAAGCCTATTCATATGGTGTCTAAATATGTTGGTTTATTTAACATGTTGGCATAGAGCAGGTTCTAGAAGCATGCTTAATTGAATCCTAAAGTCATGATTTCTAATTGTTCACTGATTTAGGCATGTTGAGATTATTATCTCAAATTCATGAGCGGAAGCTATAAATATTTAACAAAGAAAAAACCGAATGTGTCGAAATGAATTTATGATCCTATAGACATGATTTCTAGGCAGATAATATTACATTCAATATGCTGAAATTAATTTAATTCTATAGGCATGATAACTAATTAATTTATTATGCCAAGAACTTATTTGAATCTTATAGGCATGATTTCTATTTGAATTTTATCAAGCAAATATTTTTGAAAAGCAGATAGCACATAGTTTGCCCCTTCCCCCATAGCAGTCCCCTAAATATTTTATTTATTTATCAAAATTTATACAAATATATTACAGACCAAAATGAGAAAGATAAAAATAAAACAAAGAACTAGCATAATTCAATAGTCTTTGAAGACCCCCAAATCTCGGGCAACTCTTCACTGTGCAAACCCATCTTCTAATAGAACCTGTCAAACATGCCAAACAAATATACGAAATTTGAGAGACTTATAGTCATCTTCGATACTTTTCATTGACATTGCAAAGTTTCAAGAGAACCTCAAGGGTCCTAGGCATTGCCCATGTCAAGGCGTATAGGATGCATCAAGGCCCTCTACTCAATACAATACGTACCAAGACAGCATAAGGAAAATTCATGGTAGCAATATACATAATCAACAAATAGCAACAATTGATTATACTATCAAATAGGCAGAGATTATTAGTTTTAAATCCCTATAGTCATGCTTTCTGTTACACTCAAAAATTATATACATGGATTAAGATGCATACCAATTTACAGTAAATAATAAGAGAAATTTGAGACCCAATCACTTAGCAATCAACAATCTTGTTCGCAGAAAAGAGTTTTTAATAATATGAGAGTAGTAAAATATGTGAAGTCTCTAAAATAATGAAAAGAGAGGGCTATTTTTATAGTGAAAGAATAAGACTTGAATTAAGGAAGGAAATAATTTTAAAGAGTGAATTAAGGAAATTCTTTTATCTTAATTATAGTAGTCAAATCAATTAATACTAATTCATCACAAAAGAAGAGAGTAAATCAAATTATTAAAAGAAGAAGAATATTTAAAAAATCAATCATGGGAATTGCTTTCCTTAAACAAATGGGCAGAATCAATTAAGTGAAGAAATTATGCTAAGTACCATGAATATACAAGTACTAATTCTATTTCATAAGAAGAAGCAGAGAAACATACTTTCCTTTTCGAAAGAAATCAGTCCTATTTTATTGCAAAATCGGAGCAAATTTTAGATAAATTAGCGAATTTACCATAAACTTTTCCAAAATCAAGCAATTAAATTAGTTAGAGGGTAAAACAAATCAACACTTTACCATATTTAGCCGAGTACCAAACTGTTTCATTCTATATAAGGAAGAAGAATCAAACAAGGAGATGAAGGAATTAATGTGTAATTCAATTGCCTATCCAAGTTTCACCAAGAATAACCAAGTAAACTATTCTAATTCAAATAGGCAACGAAAATCAATCAGAAGCATAAAGACAAGCTAAAATTTACCAAGTAAATCACATCTTGGATCTGTCTTAATTTGAATTTGAGAAGAGAAATGGGACAAACAGATCAAAGTTGTCAAATCTACTAGAAATAAACAAGTACCAAGATTACTCATACAAGAAAGAAAAATATAGATCATGCTTGGACTGAATCAATTACAACCTAAAGTGATAAAATTAGTCAATGAACAAAATCACAGCTTGTCAGAGAAGAGAAAATAACATAATTTTTTAATCTTATGAGCTAAGTATAAGTTCCCAGACATAAATACGAGCTACGTTCTAATAAACTAGTAGGTGAGGTACGGTTCAACATGTATAACATACTAGGATGATGCGGAGGCAGCAGACAGGAATAAAAATAAACAAATCCAAACTTAGAACTCGAAATGACCGCTTAGAAGATGAATTCAATACAGAGACGGCTCACCAGGTTTCAAACTCAGAACGCAGCAATAGTAATCTAACATGTTTATACATCAGTTTCACCAACAGAGCAAACATAAGTTCAGTTAATAGTAAAAACTTTGTTAAATCATAATTTTCCACATATTAAAATATGCCTATGTAATCAGTCACAAATCAGTATGAGCAAATGAACATGCATAAACCCTCACAAATGAATATTAAATCTCAGAACATGTAAACATGGAGGATGAAACAGCATGGCAGAAACTCAAAATGAATTCCACATCAAAACTCGAGACAGGCTTACAATGACCCTTCGTTTAACTTCACTGGAGCTTATTGAAATGGGCGGCATGGCTATGCTTCACTGAGGCGGCGGTGTCATTGTGGTGGTATCACGGCGGTGTGGTGGCAACCATCGCTTGTTAGCAATAGAAAAAAGGATATAATATTATATAAAAATCATGATAATTAAATATAAAATATATATTTATAAATTATTTAGAAAGTGTCAAGATAACGATAAAACACATGATTTATTTGATAAATAAAAGTAATACGTAAAGAAAATATCAGATAAATAAAATAATAGCCCAAACATGGTATAGGAAGGCCAAAATTGGGTAACAACAACTGCACCTTCCTTGCTCGGGAATGAAGGATGAATTAGCGAGAAAGGAACGTTGACTAGTAGCCAATTTTGTCAGACCGGGAGGATGATTCTTTTGAAATCAGAAGAAACAAGAGGGAGTTATGAAAAATGATGTGGTCGAGACTTCAGTTTCTAGTCGTCTACTGTAATGACCGGAACTGTCATTACTTTAAGAATCGCGAAGTCGAATTATTTGGAAAACTAATTTAAAGTACGTTTGTTTAAATAGGGTGACGTAGTGAAAAATTTCTGATTTTTAGAAATAACTCGGGCTGACATCACTCTGCTATAGCAGTAATTATTCTGCTATAGCAGGACTGCCATAACGGAGGGTTCACCTCCAAGCGAAGTGATGGGAGACAGAAGTTCAGAACATGATTTTATTAAAAAGCTTCTCCTCCTCAGTTAGAAAACATACGAGGGCTTCTCCAAAAACCCTCTCATGCTGCTCCAAGGCTAGGGAATCATGAAGAGGAGGGGTCGTGGTTGAAGGGATGCGGAACAACGGATTCTAGGACCATCATTCAGTTGGGAACGCATTTACAGAGCCAGAAATGCATGGTTGCAGCTGCTTGGCATCCAGGTAGCTAGGTTTTCATGAGTAGTTAGACATGTTTACATTTTGTATTCATTATATAGCGGAATGGAGATTTCATGTTTTAGGCCTCCGGGTACGGAGTTTGGTGGATTTGGTATTAGTTATGAGTGAGCAAAGGATTGGTTGGATTGAACTGCAGATTGATTGTAGTTATTTTGGGTTGTTTATGTTGTCTTGGCATGCTTAAATGATAGGACTCAGGGACTGGGATATCGGGAAGGTTTGGGAAACAGGGAATTGCAAGGACAACTAAAAGGGTATGAAAATGGGAAACTCCTTGGTGGGGTTTCGGAATGCGGAAGGCATGATAGTAGTCATTGTTTTGCTAAGGGCTAAGGGGTGGTAACTCGTGTTGCTGTTATCTATGTACATTTCGAAATCAATGGGGTTGTTAAATTATGTTAAAAAGGGGAAACCGTTCTTTATATGTAAATAAAGGGTGAGTGTGTTTAGTCTTCGGACGGAGATCGAGATTAAGTTATATACCCGGGGAGAGAGGGTAGCTGATGGCTTACGATTCCTGTGAATGTATTTTTTATACTCTTATCTAAGTGTTTGTATAAATTGCATTGCTTAGAGGAATTGTGTAGAATGTCTAAGGGTCCTGTTTTACATTCTGTGAATTGAACGGTGTATTGCTTGTTGGTTTACAAGTTGTTTGTTCATTATTTGACTGTGGATTGTTGACATTCGATTGGCTCGAGTGCCACGCCGGCTACGGGTATACTAATGGTTGGCACGAGTACCACGCCTGGTACAGGTAAAATAAATGGTTGGCTAGGGTACCACGCCTGGTATGAAATACTAACGATTGGCTCGGGTTCCATGCCTGGTATGGGTTTATTTTGCTGCATCATTACATTGATATTGTTGTTGGCACGGGTACCATACATGGTACAGGTATAACAAATGGTTGGCTCGGGTACCACGCCTAGTATGAAATACTAACGGTTGGCTCGGGTTCCACGCCTGGTATGGGTTTATTTTGCTGCATCATTGCATTGATATTGTTGCATTACATTGACTATTATTGGTTTCGTGAGTGGACCAGGCTGCTTTATTGAATTGTGATACTAGTTGGTATTCCTTGAGTGACCAGGAATCCTGTTATATCTATTGAGTTGGCCATGAATTAGGCCAGAACGTTTGTTTAACACTTAGGTATTGTTAGAGGGGATCCTGGATTGGGTCCAGGCTATACGACTAGGGTTATTTTTGGTTATGTTTTTAATTGTTGATCATTGTTATAAAGATGGTTTACCTGTGGTTGATAAACTAGGGGAATGGCTGGGAGTCTTACATGGTGTGACTAGCGTGTGATATCCTGGGAGAAATTGTCTAGGGACCCGGGGTGGGTCTGAGTATTTGTGTGTAGTGCCCTGGGTGTAGTGGGTCTGGAATGACAGTGTCTGGGCGGTTCTGGATACATAGTCATGGGAGTTGACTAGGTTAATGGTGAGGCAGTCAGAGTTGGATTTAGCAGTTAGTCTAAGGTTGTGTGACTTGGGAAGTCTAAGGTTAGTGTGACTTGGGAAGTCTAAGCTTAGTGTGACTCGGAAGACCTGAGAGAGAGGGAGTTGGCAGTGGAAGGAATAGAAAGGGTTGAGGTAAGTGGTACGAGTAGATGATCGGTTGAGATCGGGTCTAGTAAGGGAAAGCGGTGAAGGATGGAGTTATATTGTTTATTTTCATGTTTTCCATATTCTTCTTATATGATGGTAGGAGTGGATTCGGATCGACCAATGATGCCTACCAGTACGTGTGGTTGTACTGACTCTACTCTTGCTATACCTTTTTGGTATAGTCTGGTTACAGGACTGGTGATGTTTCGTAGGTGCATGACGATGGTGATCTACAACAGCTTCTATCCTTCATCCATGACGGAAGTTGTGTCTCATTTACTTTTTTCTTGTATAAATCTCGTAGTAGCTCTTGTACCTGTTTAGCCTAGGTCCTAGAGAGGGTGTTCTTAAAGGTTGTAAAGGTTCTCCGCAAATTCTTTAAGTCTTCTATTTTATGAACTTCTCTGCTAAAGCATTTCTCATGTATAAAAATGGACTGAATAATGGTTTACTTTAATTTCCACAAGTTACCTGTTGGATGGGTTGTGAGGGTTCATCTATCTAGGTTGTTAGAGTAAGCCCCCGCACAGCCTGGTAGATTGGGTCGTGACAGATGGTATCATAGCCTAGGTTACCAGTCTCCCAGTACAAGAGTAAGGTGTCGAATAGAGTCCCACAGATTGGTGTGTTGACGTCCACATCAAATCTTTGGGAAGCTATGAAGCACTTAGGAAACATTTCTCTTCTTTCATTCTTTTGTGCGGTTGTTTACTTGCTTGTATGGGTTGAGTCCAATTGGTGTCTCTCAATTACAATTAGTATCTCAACAAAGTGAAGGAGGTCTTTGTACTCCGGTTGCGATAAGACAAGCAAGAGAAATTGGAACTGGGAAGGTTCCAATTGGTATCTGGACTGAGAGGCTGCGGTAATACATGGATGATCGGCTAATGTCCATCCATGGGACGAATAGAAGGTGAAATTATATGTACTGAATTGGTTATGATTCGATTTGGTTGTGACTTGAAATTAAAATATTGTGTTGTACAATTCTGGTGTGACGTACTTGGAATGTGTGTGAATTGTTATCTGCTGTGCATGTAGAGTCTGCAGGAGGTCATTGAGTGGAAACTTTTGTGTACCTTAGGTTGTGGTAATCTGTTAAATGTCCTAATTTAAGGAGTGGTATTGCATGTTAAAAATGGTTTATCATCGGTTAAGGTGATAAGGGATTGGGAACTGCGACTGTAGGGAAGCTTCGGTTTCAGGACAGTCGGGACTTGGTTAGGAACAATGGGAACAAATGAGTCATTAGTGTAATGGCGGGAAGGTATTGTCGAAAAACAATTGTTGTTGTGATTACTTGTAATTGATAGTGTATTATGCCTGATTGTGATTCGTTTGATGCCAAGAATGGTCTTGAGGGTGGTTTAAGACCATGGCGGGATTTATAGATTTGGACAGTGGTAACCAGGAAGGGGGATGAGTTCATTTAGCTGAAAATCAAATTTTTGTATTGTTTACCATCAGGACCGCCATAGCGGACGGCACCGCTATGGCGCTCCCGCTATAGCGGATGGCACCGCTATGGCGCTCCCACTATAGCGGAGTGGCATCTGCCATAGTGGAGGTACGTGAGGCAGAAAGCCTACTCTATTTTCCCCTATTTTCATTCCTTCCTGGGGGCAATTTAAAAGCGAGTATTATGTTACGAATCATGGTGTAAATCAAGGAAAGCATGCTATAACTAAAATAGTGTGCATATAAAGGAAAGTGTCTAAAACGAGCATCCATGTGCGATAATAAAAGGGGGAAGGGAAAGGGGAAATATTATCTAACAAGCCCCAAACAGGGGCAACCAAAAGAAATAAGAGTATCTAGTAAGAGGGGGAAGGGGAGGTCCTAAGCCTCATCATCGCTCAGGAAAGGAAACGCATTCCTATCCTCAGGCTCGAGTATGGACAACTCCTGACCCCGGGCAACACATGAGAACATGACCTTGATGGTCTTCCACATCCAGGCAAGCATACAGTCCTGGGAGTGCCTCTTCTTCTTCTCCTCTTCTAACTCCCTTCGGAGTGCTGCAAGTTCCTATGCAGATGGGTGTGGGGCTGAACCGCTAGCGTTAGGATCCTCCATAAACCTCCGGACAACTGCGAAATTCTCCTCCAGCTGGGCTCTAGAGATCGGGGCTGGTGCTGGGAAGGGACAGGGGCGTCATCATCATCATCATCATCATCATCATCTTCGGCCTCCTCAACCGACTGACTGCTTGCGTCTTCATCCATCTTCCTCTTCTTCTTGGAGACCACCTTCACCCGGACAGGGTCAAAGGGGTCGTCCATAGCCACCTCTAAGTTAGTATGGTCCTCAGGCACTCCAACTCGCCTGCATAACTCGGACACCAAACCCGGAAGATAGGAGCCCTTCTTGTGACCCCAGTAGAATTCCTTCCACTCGAAGATGATTTTCTCCCCCACATTCATGATAATGCCTTGTATGGCACAAGCAATCACCAGAGCTCGAGCATAGGTCACGTCGGTCTTGTTACCCGATGGGAGGATCCTCTGAGACACCAAGTTGAGCCACATCCTAGCCTCCACAGAAAAGTAAGTACTGGTGATGCCCTCAGGGCTGACCCAGTAGACCTTATCCCTGCACGTCTCATCCACCAGAGTGTCCCTCAACCAAGTCATGTCCCAGAGCTAGAACTTAGACTCGTAGGCCTCATTGGAGACGTGAGGAACTCCAAGCACCTCATTGACAGCCTGAGCATCCATTGGAATGTCCATTCCTCAGATGCAGATGGTGGGGTTGGGCTCATCCCAACGGACTATAGGGAGTATGGCATAAAACTTCCATACCCAGCCCGTTTGTGCAGGAGGAGGAGCTACTAGCAAGGACTCCCAACTAAACTCTCAAACTTTGCGATGGAAAGCAGCTACCTTTCCATCCACCGCGGTCACCTTACAACCTCTCTCGTAACAAATGCCCAGTCTACGGTAATCCAGGAATCGCTCCCAACTAGCTTCGTTGGGGAAATGATCATAATCGTACACGGGCAATTGTCTTCCTCTAGCCATTGGAAGTATAACCTGTAATATGGCAAGGAAAACTGGATTAGAACTCGATAAGGCATAAGTGATTTAGAAAAATGGGGAAAATTTTTCTAAGTGTCAGCTTGGGAAGCTACTTGTTCGCGACCTTCCTCTATAGCGGACGATCGTCCACCATAGTAGAATTGCCATAGCGGAAAAATATCCGTTGTAGTGGAACCGCTATAGCGGAGCCCAACCGCCATAGTGGTATTCATCATCCCTGGAGCTTCAAGGGGTACAACAATGGTGCCGCTTGGTCCAAAACTCTGTTTTTGGCATTCCTAGTTCAGATCTACCTACCCAAGGTACCCCGTTACTGTTTTCTACAAACATTTGGGCATTATAACCCCTATAAAATGTCCAAATCACCACTTTTGTTCAAGAACAACTCTTCACATTCCACCCGTGTTTTGGCCCATTTTTGGCCAATAAGGGCGTATTGTAAATGTAAGGAAACCATCCATGCTTTGGGAATTCAATAAAATCCAACAAAAGGTTCAAATTCAAAAATCCACTTTGAATATACTCTAAGTTCCTAGTTTTCTACCATATTCATGAGCAAAATTGTGCACAGAAGCAAGGAAACAAGTAGAATTGGGTCTTACCTGAGATTTCCAACGTCGGGAGAGGAGTGATCGGGAGAGAATGTAGAGTTTTTGAAAGGAACGTGGGGACAATGGGGGGTGAAATCCATTTTGTTCCCTATTTCATTCTACTGTCAACCGCTATAGCGGTCGGCAGTCCGCTATAGCGGTATATTGTTTGCTATAGCGGGTGGAAAATCAGTTTTTGGTAATGAAAGGTTCTACTGGGTCTTTTCAAAATTCATCCGTCCCAACATGACACGAGGCCCCAGAATTCTTGGGTGCTCGGAATGGGGACACGTGTAAATTTTCTTTGAGAGGCTCGAAAAATTCCTTGTTGGGACGGGATAATAGTAAAATTTTCCCTCTGGTCGGTTAGACTTTTAAGGGGGAGGGTTGACAACTTGCGTAGGTTCGCGGCCACTCGGGACGGTGAAGGTCCTGGGCCAGTCTCCCTCATCTTGTTCTAGGATCATTTGAGGATGAACGATGGGTAAATTGGTATCTGTTGTAACGACCGGAATCGTCATTACTTTAAGAATCGCGAAGTTGAATTATTTAGGGAACTGATTTAAAGTACATTTGTTTAAATAGGGTGATGTAGTGGAAAATTTCTGATTTTTAGAAATAACTCAGGTTGACATCATTCCGCTATAGCGGTAATTATTTCACTATAGCGGGACTGCTATAGCGGAGGGTTAACCTCCATAGCGGAGTGACGGGAGACAAAAGCTCAAACGGGATTTTATTAAAAAACTTCTCCTCTTCAGTTAAAAAACATATGAGGGTTTCTCCAAAAACACTCCCATGCTGCTCCAAGGATAGGTAATCATGAGGAAGATGGGTCGTGGCTGGAAGGATGCAGAACAGCGGATTCCAGGACCATCGTTCAGCCGGAAATGCCTTCACAGAGCCAGAAATGCATGGTTGCAGCTGCTTGGCATCCAGGTAGGCTAGGTTTTCATGAGTAGTTAGACCTGTTTATATTTTATATACATCATATAGAGGAATGGATATTTCAAGTTTTAGGCCTCCGGGTACGGAGTCTGGTGGATTTGGTATTAGTTATGAGTGAGCTAAGTATTTGTTGGATTGAACTGTGGATTGATTGTAGTTATTTTGGGTTGTTTATGTTGTCTTGGCATGCTAAAATGATAGGATTCAGGGACTGGGATATCGGGAAAGTTTGGGGAATCAGAAATTGCAAGGACAACTAAAAGGGTATGAAAATGGGAAACTCCTTGGTGGGGTTTCGAAATGCGGAAGGCATGATAAGTAGTCGTTGTTTTGCTAAGGGCTAAGGGGTGGTAACTCGTGTTGTTTTTATCTATGTACATTCCGAAATCAATGGGGTTGTTAAATTATGTTAAAAAGGGGAAACTGTTCTTTATATGTAAATAAAGGGTGAGTGTGTTTAGTCTTCGGACGGAGGTCGATATTAAGATATATACCCGGGAGAGAGGGTAGGTGATGGCTTATGATTCCTATGAATGTTGTATATTTTGTACTCTTATCTAAGTGTTTGTATGAATTGCATTGCTTAGAGGAATTGTGTAGAATGTCTAAGGGTCCTGTTTTACAGTCTGTGAATTAAACGGTGTATTGCTTGTTGGTTTACAAGTTGTTTGTTCATTATTTGATTATGGATTGTTGACATTTGGTTGGCTCGAGTACCACGCCTGGTACGGCTATACTAATGGTTGGCACGGGTACCACGCCTGGTATAAAATACTAATGGTTGGCTCGGGTACCACGCCTGGAATGGGTTTATTTTGCTGTATCATTGCATTGATATTGTTGTATTGCATTGACTGTTATTGGTTCCGTGATTGGATCGGGCTGCTTTATTGAATTATGATACTGGTTGGTGGTCCTTGAGTTACTAGGAATCTTGTTATATCTATTGAGTTGGTCTTGGATAGACTGGGTTGCTTGTTTAACCCTTAGGTGTTGTTAGAGTGGATCCTAGGGTGGGTCCGGGCTATACCACTAGTGTTGTTGTTGGTTATGTTTTTAATTGTTGATCATTGTTATAAAGATGGTTTACCTGTGGTTGATAAACTAGGGGAATGGCTGGGAGTCTTACATGGTGTGACTAGCGGGTGATATCCTGGGAGGAATTGTCTAGGGACCCGGGGAGGGTCCGGGTATTTGTGTGTAGTGCCCTGGGTGTAGTGGGTTTGGAATGACAGTGTCTGGGCTGTTCTGGATACATAGTCATGGGAGTTGACTAGGTTAATGGTGAGACAGTCAGAGTTGGATTTAGAAGTTAGTCTAAGGTTGTGTGACTTGGCAAGTCTAAGGTTGTGTGACTTGGGAAGTTTAAGATTAGTGTGACTTGGGAAGTCTAAGCTTAGCATGAATCGGAAGACCTGAGAGAGAGGGAGTCAGCAGTGGAAGGAATAGAAAGGGTTGAGGTAAGGGGTACGAGTAGATGATCGGTTGAGATCGGGTCCGGTAAGGGAAAGCGGTGAAGGATGGAGTTATATTGTTTATTTTCATGTTTTCCCTATTCTTCTTATATGATGGTAGGAGTGGATTCGGGTCGACCGATGATTCCTACCAGTACGTGTGGTTGTACTAACTCTACTCTTGCTATACCTTTTTGGTATAGTCTGGTTGCAGGGCTGGTGATGTTTCATAGGTGCATGACGATGGTGATCTGCATCAGCTTATGTCCTTCCTCCATAATGGAAGTTGTGTCTCATTTACTTTCTTTCTTGTATAAATCTTATAGTAGCTCTTGTACCTGTTTAGACTAGGTCCTAGGGAGGGTATTCTTAAAGGTTGTAAAGGTTCTCTTCAAATTCTTTAATTCGTCTATTTTATGAACTTCTCTGCTAAAGCATTTCTTATGTATAAAAATGGACTAAATAATGGTTTACTTTAATTTCTTCAAGTTACCTGTTGGATGGGTTGTGAGGGTTCGTATATCTAGGTGGTTAGAGTAGGCGCCCACATGGCCCGGAAGTTTGGGTCGTGACACCTACATATCTCGGGTTTTGCGAGAATCAGGTCGTGTGTACTTCTAGATTTAAGGACGAATGAGGTTCCTGAGAAAAATTGACGAAAATGAATTTTGTACGAGGATAGAATGAGTTGACAAGATTAGAGTAGAGTGAAACGTGGGACGTGGATATGATTTTGGTTAAGCCGGTGGTACAGGGACAAGGAGAATTACATCTTGAAAATGAGAACGAAAACTATTTCCATTTGACTCTCGTCTGCCTTTGAGCCTTCTGTACCCACAATTTTAACGTATTTAGTTAAAATGATTAGCCAATAAAATTCTAACAATAAGTATAAAATAATATGGTGGAAAGCAATAATGCTAGAAAAGTAAGAAAGCATATCTGTTTAATGTTGTCGCAGTATTTTTGAGGAACCTCAAAAATTATGCCCCAGTTTAAACCTTTTAAGAGGAATGATCACTTGTTGGTAAACCTGTAAAACTTAAAACTCATCACGGAGTTCACCAGTGGCTTATTTTAAGGATCATCGCAAATTTCAGTAATATCTTATTTTAAGGCTCGTCGAGAAGCCCAATGATAGCTTATTTTAAGGCTTGTCGAGAAGCCCAATAGTAGATTATTCTAAGGCTCGTCGAGAAGCCCAACAGTAGCTTATTCTAAGGCTCGACGAGAAGCCCAATGGTAGATTTTTAAGGCTCATCAAGAAGCCCAATAGTAGCTTATTCTAAGGCTCATCGAGAAGCCCAGCAGTAGATTATTTTAAGGCTCATCAGAAAGCCCAATGGTAGATTATTTTAAGGCTCGTCGGGAAGCCCAATAGTAGATTATTTTAAGGCTCACCGGGGAAGCCCAATAGTAGCTTATTTTAAGGCTCGTCGAGAAGCCCAATGATAGATTATTTTAAGGCTCGTCGGGAAGCCCAATAGTAGCTTATTTTAAGGCTCGTCGAGAAGCTCAACAATAGCTTAATTCAGATAAATAAAATAAAATATAGCATGACTAGGTTTCAATATCTCAAAAAGTAGCATGATTAAGTTTCAGTAGCTCAAAAGTAGCATAAATAAATTTCAGTAGCTCAACAAGTAGCATAACTCATTAAGAGCTGATAAGGGTGGAGTAACTTAGCCTTGAGTTAAAATCGAGAGAGCGAAGCATTGATTGCTATTGACTACGAGAGTCTTTCAGGACTTTGTACTTTACGTTCTTGCACTAAAAGAAAAATTATAAGTTTCAAAGAGCAAGTTTGATGGTTTTTTGTCCTTGTTTTGATCTCCTAGATTCGAGGTTGCACTTTATCTTAGTGAAATTTTTGAGGTTTCTCAAATAATTCTGCCCCAGTTTAGAATAAAAATGCTTTCCGCATGTCTTTGGAAATTGAAAGATTGTTAGGCAAAAGTTCAGACTCTGTTTTCATGTAAGGAGGCATGTATTTCTGCTTTACTCAAAGAAAGATGTTAGCATAAAAGAAATGATTGTCTCATATTTGAACATCAATGGCTTAATTTTGAATCTGCATTTTGACATTATTGATCCTGCGGCAGACCGAAATGATTTGGATTTATTGGGCTAAGAGCCTAGTCAAAAGCTATTTGTAATTGAATATGGTGGAAAAAGAAAAAATTTATTAGATTAGGACCGAACTCAATAATGAGTTGCCTACATATCCAAATGGAAATCAGGTCAATCATAGTTCGTGAGTACAAAGGAAAGCGAATAAAAGCAGAAAAGTTTATTAGTTAGAATGCAAACGAGTAGAGGATAATGGTACTTTGCTTGTGCTGATCTTGTTTTTATCAATTCTTTTGGTGCATTTTATGCGTCTTTCTCCCATGTCTTCGTATTACCTTTGTCGGGTCACCTTGAACAATGATTTCAACCATAGTGGTGGGATCATAGATGTTGCTTAGTGGTCCTTGTCGCACTTTTATCTCTCCCTTTTCAATCAAATTCTGAATCTTGTACGTTAGTGTAGGACATTCCTCAGTATCATGACCTTGTATGTTTGAGTGATAAGCACAATTCTTGGATAGATCAAAGTTAGGAGGCGGGTACTTAGGTATCCATCCCTTTTTTGGTTGCACAACACCTTGGGCTCGAAATCTTTCAAATATACCCGTCAAAGATTCAGTTAAAGGTGTAAAGGTACGAGGCCTTATTCTCTTTGATTGATGATAGCTTGACTGTACTGGTAAGCCTTATGTTGAGAAGTGGATTGTGTCCGATAAACTTCACGTTTAGAACCTTGTGAATTATACAACCCAGAACGCACACTGTAGGAATTGAAGATAGCATGAACCTCCTCATCTTGATGATATTGTGTCTGAGGTATAGGGGTTGATACCCTTTTCCCCTTTTCATCATGTGAATTCTTTGACGTTTGAAAGATGGTTTGTATTGCAGAAACATCAATGATTCTTCCTGTCTGAATTCCATACTTCAATTCTTTTCCAATTCAAATTAAACTTTCAAAGCTTTGAATACATATGAAGAACAATGTTTTGTAGTATATACCATCTAATGATCTGATGAAAATTTGTATCAACTCTTCTTCAGGTATTAGAGGACGTATTTTAGAAGCTTCTAACCTCCACCGTTTAACATATTCCTCAAAAGATTCGTGACTCAATTTTCGCACTCCAAGTAAATCCAACATTGTTGCATCAACCTTGATGTTAAACTTATGTTGTTCTACAAAGTCACAAGCCATATCTTCCCACGTATGCCATTTGTCAAAATCTTGTTTGACATACCAAGTGAGTGCTATTCCTAACAAACTTTGAATAAATAATCTCATTAGAAGAGCTTCATTATTTCCTAGGCCAACCAATCTGTTGTAATAATCTTTAAGGTGCGTGACTGGGTCTCCATGCCCATCAAACACGTTGAGTTTTGGAACTTTGTATCCTAAAGATATTTCAACTCTTGGATGTAGACTCAACTTCTTATATCTCAAATCCTGAATATTTTTGGATCGTAATTTTTCATCCACCCTCTTGTCCAAGTTATCAAGCCCTCATCGTAGTGTCTAGATTTCTTTTCTCACTTTCCTCGGATATCATCAAGCCTGGCAAAGTATCACGATTAGTGGGTGTTGAATATGATTGTTGCGGGAGTGTATGGGTGAGGACAGAAAGAGGAGATATAGTCCAAAGTGTATTTTGCATTGAATGAGAAGGAAGAAGACTAGATTTCTTTCGGATATTGAGCATATTTGTCATATTGTCGATTCTCAATCAAGTCGATGTTCAAATGCTAGACAATCGATAAATAAAATAAAGTTTAACACAAACAAGAATTATCATGTTATGCACATAAGCTTAAAATATTAATAACAATTATAACAACAATAATATGAAAATGAAAGACATTTAAAAGGATCTAGGTTGGATAAATGGATGAAGACTAGGACTTAATGAATGATCTAGGCAAAACAATTTAAAATTTTAACACACGAAGCAGGTGATATTGACAGAACTTATGATTTCAAATATTAACGCGATACACGACAAATGATAGGATGTTAAACTTAAAAAAAAATAAGAAAGCTAGAGAAAACAAGCAAGGTCGAGCCATGAAGCTAATTTGAAGGAGAATTTTGACTAGGCCCTAAAATTGGATGATTTGGGCCTAGGAGAGTGAGGACAAACAGTGTTACGCAATTATTCACATTAAGGGCAAGTAAATGACACGTTAATAACTTCACGATATCTAAAGCTTGAAATTCTAAGAGTAAGGAATAACTACGACAAGAAACAAATAATCAAGTAGGTAAAATATTAACCTATACGTAAAAGTTTAACACATGGCACATAAAGTTATGCATCCCTTTGGGGTCATGAACCCTTTGAACTTGGGACAAGGTCAAACTATCGGTCTTAACCTACCAAGGGTATTACGAGGTCCTAGATTCGGCACAAAGTGTATTCCTTAGTAAAGGTGTCATGACCCAAAATTGGGCCATGATGGCATCTACATAACCCCCCAGTAGACAAGCCTATCCCAAACACGCGAAAAGCAGTAAATAATAATTTAACTAAAGAGAAGCGGAAGATATAACAAAAGATAGGGCCAAAAGCATATATATACATACCAAAGTACACAATATACAAAAGATGGCCCTAAAATGACCGAAAAAGACAAAACAAACCGAACACCAACCCGGACATGGTATCACTAGTACAAGAGCGACTAAAGTAAAGAGTAGCTATACAATAACCTCTGTCCATCCAAAATACAAAATATAGACAGGAAGTACAAGATGGAAAGCAAGTAAAGTCTCCAAAAGCGTCGGGAGCTCACCGCGATCCGAACAGCAACGGGCCTCGAACGACAGGAGATCAACGAGGGTGGCTCGTACTAGGTGTTGAATCAGAAAAAGAGATGCAGAGTGTAGTATGAGTACCAAGACAACGGGTACTCAGTAGGAATCATAGGTCGATCGAGCGCAGAAAGATAATATATAAATATAGATTACAGGAAAGCAGTTAACTATACAGGTGTAATGACCCTTCCGGTTATTTCCACGTATACGTTTTCCTTGAACCGTTAGAGCTTGTTGTAGCGGATCCAAGCCACTTAAGGCTCGTCAGGACTGGTATTTCGGTGTCGGGCCCATTTGTTTGGTCGCATTATAAGTTTTGAAGTCAAGCAAATCGACAAAAGTTATCGTAAGTTCTTTAATACATTTCCTGAACTTTGGGTAAAATGTCTCAGGGATTTTCTCCCAATATATAAAGAGTTAGAAGTCCCCCGAAATACCAAATCGAAGGTCTACGAGTCTAGTTTCCTACGCACAAAACCTCACGTCCAACTGATCTCGGAGTAAAAAGTTATGACTGTTTTACCGCGGACTATCTGGCAGAAAACGAGTTACGTACCGGGTCGCAAATCGGGTCGGGTTAAACTCGATTTAAGCCTCAACTTCACGTCTTAAAATGCCATTTCAGTTCCGAAATAGTGATAAAACATAAGGGAGGATCCCGAGAGAATTCTTGAGTATCAAAATCGTGCGTTGATGAATTACGAGCCTAAGCCTAAGAACTTTATTAGCATCGTGCGTGTATTTGAAAATATGTTATTTAAAAGTTGAATTTGGTAAAAATTATATTATTATTGCCTTTTCAAAATATTTTAAAGGTTTATGAAAAATATTTTGTTACGAAATAATTGTATATGTATTTATTGTATAAGGTTTTTAGACACCGTAATATTTTAACGGAGATAGTAAATTTAATTAAGTTGAAATTTATTATTATAATATAGTAGGTTTTGTTTGAAATAATTTTATATAAATTGTGGTATATTTAAAATATTATATTTATTTTACCACGAATTTATGCAATACCCGAGTATATAAATAACGGGATAAAGATATTATTTTGTTGCCTTGCAATTGCCACCTCCACTCCACGTGTAGGTGGAGGGAGTGGCCAGCAAGCATTATCAGCAAATGGTGGCAGCATATTACATAATTCTTCATAAGTGGCATTAATGGATTAATGGATTAATGATCACTTTTCCTTTTATTTTGTTGTTATTGTCATATGGGTGAACATTAAAATCTCACTCATTACTTTCAACTGCCAAAGGCAATTCTGAAGCCTCTTCTTATATTTGCTTGCATACGTATTCACGATAGTAAGGAATCCTTTTCCTAGTCAAGTTATTCAAGCCCGAGTTCAAGTTTGATTTCGTTTCGGAGCTTCTTTTCGGAGAGGTTCGAGCTTGTCATCGGATGACAGGTAGGTTACGGTTTATTTTCCCTAGACTCCGTATATATAAAATAAAATTGTTTTAATGGGCATCCTTGGGTTGGATTATTAGGTTGGCACCACAGACCTCGACCACTTTATTCATGTCCGCCTACTTTTGTTCCTCCGTTGCTTGTAGTGTTTGCCGATATATTTTATTTACTCTTGTGGTCCTGTGAGGCCTTGTTGACTCTGGAACATAGAAGGTGGGATTTTGGGAATGTCCGCGAGTCCCGGGCATAGAATTATCCTTCTAGGCTGGTTATGCTTGCTGAGTAGCTGTGGGCCTGTGCAGGGTCGATAGGTTGATTGTGAGCTGCGGGGCAGCTATTGTGTGTGATCATACCATTTCCATGCATATAAAGAGGTTTATCCGTGTTTTACTGTGGTTTTGGCTTCGGGCCTACTGGCACTATTTTCTAAACCTTGCATGGCCCGGGGGGCCCTTTTTGATGGAAATAATTTGGAAATGGTTTGATTTAACTTGTGGATATTTTTGGGCAAGAAAGTAAAATTATGTTTAAAATCATCAGTTTTACGATTATCGCTAGACTCGGCAGGGCCGGAGTGCTAGTTGAGTTTTCTTACTACTTGAGATGATTTTTAGCCTCGGTTGGACCGAGCACCTGAGATGACTTTTTTACTGTTTAGACCCGGCGACGCCCGGGCACCCTTGGAGGGGTTTTTGAGATATTTTCCTACTATTTTTAGTCCTGGACAGGGTCTGGGCATGCATACTCGAGACTGGGTCTCTATCTTGATATCGAGACTGGGTCTCTATCTTGATACATGTTCTGATACTGAGTTTTTGTATGGGGTCTGGGACCTCCATGGACCTTGCCATCCGGGCCAGGGGCTACGGGCTGCGTGTGCCGGAGGAGGGGTATACGGTGGAGTAGAGGTATACGAGCAGTGTCCTTCCATGGAACCTACCTGCTGGGCTGGATCGGCACCGGAGGAGGTACATACAGAGATACCATGGCACTTGAGATCTTCATGCATCATATCATTCATTGTTTGAGGCTCCACCCTTGTTTGTTGTTTGCTGATTGTACGCTCCGGTAGTATGGGATGCCGGAGGGTTTGTTTTCACTTGTTTGTGTTCCTCGGTTGTATGGGCGGCCGGGGGACTGTAGGTAGACTTTTGTTATTTTACTTACAGAGTTGTTCTCTATTATGGATAAGTATGAGGTTGGTCACTACTAGACTATTAGTTTCTGGATTAAGATTGATATGATTAGTTGAGTTGATTCATGTCTGTGAGCATGCCTATCATTACTCTTCTCTCTTCTTCTTACACTTGAGGTTACCGGTATACCATCCATTTCGTAAACTTATTTTGTATACACTGTTATTGCAAGGACCCCAGGTGCGTTGTTTCTTACTTTTCACCTGTGCCTATGGTGTGTATATTCTGCTTACTAGCCTCATATGTGGTTCTGTTGATTTCCCTCTGGGCTAGTTCCTGTGTATCTTTCGTTGATTTCTGTGACTGCTTGCTTCTATTCTGTCTATTACTATGCTTTTATCTTATATGTGCCCAGTCGGCCTATGATACCTACTGGGTACCTTATGCCTCGCATTTGGTGCTCACCCCTACCCCCTGCATCTTTTGGTGCAGATCCTAGCATGAGCCATCGCCGTTAGATCATTGTGATTCGTGCTTGGAGATCTGTTGGGGACTACTTCAGGCTGAGGGTGAGCTCTTGGCGATCGGAGCTTAGCTTTAGTTTATCTTTTGCTTCATGTACTCTATTACCATTCAGAGACATCTGTATATATAGTTTTGGTTTATTTGCACTCCATGTATGTAGTTTGGCTCTGTACTATGATACCAGGTCTTGGGGTTTGGTTTAGTTTCCGCATATGTATATATTTATATCCATGTTATCTATTTTATTCGTCTTGTTCCCTTTTTGCTAGATAGTAGCCCATTACTAACTGTTCTGGGCTACGGGGATTGGTTCACCTATCGGGGGTTGTAGGTGCCATCATGACCGAGAAATTGGGTCGTGACAACTTGGTATCAGAGCTTTAGGTTCACCGGTGTCATCGGTATAGGAGCCAATGTCTAGTAGAGTCCTGCGGATCGGGGCGGAGACGTCCGTACTCAATCTTTGGGAGGCTACAATTGTATTTTAGGAAATTCGACTCTTTCATTGCTTCTGTGTCGTGCGTGGAACCCTTGAAGTTTTTGGAAATCTTATTTGTTCTACTTCATTCTTCCGCAGATGGTTCGTACGAGATCATCGGCATCACGTGAAGATGAGCCTCCCACTCCAGCTAAGGGTCGAGGACGCCCTCGAGCAGTGGCACCTGCTAGAGCTGCTAGAGTGGAGATAGAGCCCGAGAGACATGTGGTTCAGGGGGCAGCCCAGGCAGCGCCAGCTTCAGTTCCAGCTCCAGCGCCTACTTCTGTGCCAGCTTCAGCCGCAGCTCAGTCTCCGGATATTCGGGGATTACTATTACAGCTTTTGGGTGTGATTGGAGAGCGGCCTTCTGAGGTAGCGCAGACATCCGCTCAGGGGGCAGCCCTGGGTGCACAGAGCTTAGGAGCGCAGTCGGCTACTATGGCTCCCCGTGCGGAGGTTATTCCGGTTCCATCTGTTGCACAACCTCTTGCTCCTCGCCCAGCTATGACAGAGTTAGAGCTGAAGGCGTTGGGTAGGTTTTTGAGGTTAGCACCTCCGAGATTTGCTGGTACTTCTGGACAGGATCCACATGACTTTATTACCACCTGTGAGGAGATGTTGCATCATCTGGGTTTGTTGGAGACTCACAGGGTTGGTTATACTACCTACCAGTTGGAGGGCCCAGCGAAGTTATGATGGAGGGCTCAGGTTGCTTGTAGACCACCGTCGTCACCTTCTTTGACCTGGTCTGAGTTTTACGAGGCCTTTATGGCCAAGTTCCTACCCCAGAGTGATCGGGAGCGTCGCAGGGAGCAGTTTACTCACCTTGTACAGGGGTCTATGACTATCTCGGAGTATGAGACCTATTTTCATCAGCAAGCATCGTTCGGAGCTATGATCATTCCTATCGAGGCAGATATGATTCGCAGATTTGTATGGGGTTTGAGGCCAGAGATTAGGCAGCCAGCCAAGATATTGATTGCCAGTGGTCGGTCATTCCAGGCTATTGTAGACTATGCCCGCACTGTGGAGGACTTACAGCGACATGATCAGGGGTCCAGAGATAAGAGGCCTCGACATCAGGGTGTCTATAGTGGTTCTAGATATGGTGGTAGAGGTCCTGGCCAGTGGAGCCGGAGTTATCAGCCACAGCAGTACCAGGGTCAGTCCAGCCGACCGGTTCAGGCTTCCCTTCAGACTTTCGGTAGTACCCAGTTCGAGCAGGGTCAGAGCAGCCATCAGGGCTATAGCGGCCAGTCTTCGAGGGGTACAGTTTCTGGGGCATCAGGTCGTGGTGGTCATACGGGATTTTCTGGTTCATCTCGACAGAGTAGGCCATCAGGGGCTTGTTTTACTTGTGGCGCGATAGGTCATTTTGCTAGAGATTTCCCTCAGCAGGGTTACAGTTCAGTTGGCGAGCCTTTACGAGTAGTTCAACCCCCAACTAGAGGGGGTGGTCATCAGAGTAGAGGTGGTGCGCCACGCGGCAGAGCAGGTGGTAGGGATGGCGGTCGGGCAGGTGGAGGTCGTCATCAGTTTTACGCGGTCCCTAGGAGACCAGAGGCAGAGGCCTCAGATGCTGTGATTACAGGTACGATTTTTGTGTGCCATCAGTCTGCTATGGCTTTATTTGATCCTGGATCCACTTGTTCATATGTATCTGCCTACTTTGTGCCTTGTTTAGGGTTGGCTAGTGAGCCATTATCTGTTCCTGTTTCGACCCCAGTAGGAGATTCTTTAGTAGTGGATCGGATTGTGAGATCATGTATGTTATATGTTGGTGATTCAGAGACTTGGGGTGATTTGATGATTCTTGATATGCTAGATTTTGATGTGATACTGGGCATGGACTGGTTATCCCCTCACCGTGTGGTTTTGGATTGTTATGCAAGACCATTACCATAGCTGTGCCCGGTGTATCCCCGGTTGTGTGGCAGGGTTCTGTTAGCCATGCACCATCTGGGATCATCTCTTGTCTTCGAGCTAGGAAGTTGATTTCCCGTGGGTGTTTAGCTTATCTAGCATATGTCTGAGATGTTAGTGCTGACCCTACTTCTCCTGAGTCTGTTCCTGTGGTTAGAGACTTCCTCGATGTGTTTCCTACCGACCTGCCAGGCCTTCCACCTGAGAGAGATATTGATTTTGCTATTGAGTTAGAGCCGGGCACTAGGCCCATCTCTATTTCTCCTTACCGTATGGCTCCTGCTGAGTTGAGGGAGCTTAAGGAGCAGCTCCAGGATCTGTTAGCTAAGGGGTTTATTAGACCTAGTGTGTCACCTTGGGGTGCTCCTGTTCTCTTCGTGAAGAAGAAGGATGGGTCGATGCGCATGTGTATTGATTATCGGCAGCTGAATAGGGTGACAGTGAAGAATAGGTATCCGATGCCGAGGATTGATGATTTGTTTGACCAGCTTCAGGGTTCAGTCGTGTTTTCGAAGATTGATTTGAGGTCTGGCTACCATCAGTTGAGGATTAGGGCGGAGGACATCCCTAAGACAGCATTCAGGACACGTTATGGCCATTATGAGTTCCTGGTGATGTCTTTGGGGTTGACTAATGCCCCCGCAGCCTTTATGAACTTGATGCACAGGGTTCTTGGCCCGTATTTGGACTCATTTGTGATAGTTTTTATAGACGACATCTTGGTATACTCGCATAGTAGAGATGAGCATGAGCAGCATTTGAGGGTTATACTCCAGACTTTTAGAGATCATCGGCTTTATGCCAAGTTCTCAAAGTGCGAGTTTTGGCTTGAGTCAGTTGCATTCCTAGGGCACGTGGTGTCTAAGGATGGGATTAGGGTTGATCCGGAAAAGATTTCAGCGGTTTGTGAGTGGCCTAGACCTACGACTGTTACTGAGGTTCGCAGCTTTATTGGGCTAGCAGGTTACTACAGACGGTTCGTTGAGGGATTTTCTTCCATAGCAGCACCCTTGACTATGCTGACTAGGAAGGATATCCCATTTCAGTGGTCGGATCAGTGTGAGGATAGCTTCCAGAGGCTTAAGGCCTTATTGACTTCAGCTTCAGTTTTGACTTTGCCGGTTGAGGGTCAGAGCTTCTCCGTGTATTGTGATGCTTCTGGGGTTGGTCTTGGTTATGTATATTCATGTTATCTATCCTCTTCATCTTGTTTCCTTACTTTTGCTTATTAAACTACTCTCCCGCTTATTTGTTAGATAGTAGCCCATTACTAACTGTCCTGGGCTACGGGGATTGGTTCGCCTACTAGGGGGTTGTAAGTGCCATCATGACCGATAAATCGGGTCGTGACAACTTGGTATCAGAGCTTTAGGTTCACCGGTGTCATCGGTATAGGAGCCAATGTCTAGTAGAGTCCTGCGGATCAGGGCGGAGACGTCCGTACTCAATCTTTGGGAGGCTACAGTAACATTTTAGGAAATTTGACTCTTTCATTGCTTCTGTGTCGTGCGTGGAACCCTTGAAATTTTTGGAAATCTCATTTGTTCTACTTCATTCTTCTGAGGATGGTTTGTACGAGATCATCGGCATCACGCGGAGATGAGCCTCCCACTCCAGCTAAGGGTCGAGGACGCCCTCGAGCAGTGGCACCTGCTAGAGCTGCTAGAGTGGAGATAGAGCCCGAGCAGCATGTGGATCAGGGGGCAGCCCAAGTACCACCAGCTCCAGTACCAGCTCCAGCACCAGCTTCCGTACCAGCTCCAGTGCCCACTTCTGTGCCAGCTCCAGCCGCAGCTCAGTCTCCAGATATTTGGGGATTACTATTACAGCTTTTGGGTGTGATTGGAGAGCGGCCTTCTGAGGTAGCGCAGACATCCGCTTAGGGGACAGCCCTGGGTGTACAGAGCTTAGGAGTGCAGCCTGCTACTATGGCTCCCCGTGCGGAGGTCATTCCGGTTCTATCAGTTGCACTACCTCTTGCTCCTCGCCCAGCTATGACAGAGTCAGAGCTGAAGGCGTTGGGTAGGTTTTTGAGGTTAGCACCTCCGAGGTTTGCTGGTACATCTGGACAGGATCCACATGACTTTATTACTACCTGTGAGGAGATGTTGCATCATTTGGGTTTGTTGGAGACTCACGGGGTTGGTTATACTACCTATCAGTTAGAGGGCCCAGCGAAGTTATGGTGGAGGGCTCTGTTGCTTGTAGACCACCGTCGTCACCTTCTTTGACCTGGTCTGAGTTTTATGAGGCCTTTATGGCCAAGTTCCTACCTCAGAGTGATCGTGAGCGTCGCAGGGAGCAGTTTACTCACCTCATGCAGGGGTCTACGACTGTCTCAGAGTATGAGACCCATTTTCATCAGCTAGCACCGTTCGGAGCTATGATCATTCCTACCGAGGCAGATAGGATTTGCAGATTTGTATGGGGTTTGAGGCCAGAGATCAGGCAGCCAACTGAGATATTGATTGCCGGTGGTCGGTCATTTCAAGCTATCATAGACTATGCCCGCACTGTGGATGACTTACAACGACATGATCAGGGGTCCAGAGATAAGAGGCCTCGACATCAGGGTGTCTACAGTGGTTCCAGATATAGTGGTAGAGGTCCTGGCCAGTGGAGCCATAGTTATTAGCCACAGCAGCACCAGGGTCAGTCCAGCCGACCGGTTCAGGCTTCCCTTCAGACTTTCGATAGTACCCAGTTCGAGCAGGGTCAGAGCAGCCATCAGGGCTATGGCGGCCAGTCTTCGAGGGGTATAATTTCTGGTGCATCAGGTCGTGGTGGTTATACGGGATCTGCTAGTTCATCTCGACCGAGTAGGCCGCCAAGGGTTTGTTTTACTTGTGGTGTGATTGGTCATTTTTCTAGAGATTGCCCTCAGCAGGGTACAGTTCAGTTGGCCGAGCCTTTACGAGCAATTCAGCCCCTGGCTAGAGGGGGTGGTCGTCAGGGTAGAGGTGGTGCTCCGCGCGGCAGAGCAGGTGGTAGGGATGGCGGTCGGGAAGGTGGAGGTCGTCGTCATTTTTACGCGGTCCCTAGGAGACCAGAGGCAGAGGCCTCAGATGCTGTGATTACAGGTACGATTTCTGTGTGCCATCAGTCGGCTATGGCTTTATTTGATCCTGGATCCACTTGTTCATACGTATCTTCCTACTTTGTGCCTTGTTTGGGGTTGGCTAGTGAGCCATTATCTGTTCATGTTTTTGTTTCGAACCCAGTAGGAGATTCTTTAGTAGTGGATCGGATTGTGAGATCTTGTATGCTATCTATTGGTGATTCAGAGACTTGGGGTGATTTGATGATTCTTGATATGCTAGATTTTGATGTGATACTGGGCATGGACTGGTTATCCCCTCACTGTGTGGTTTTGGATTGTTATGCCAAGACCATTACCATAGTTGTGCCTGGTGTATCCCCGGTTGTATGGCAGGGTTCTGTTAGCCATGCACCATCTGGGATCATCTCTTGTCTTCGAGCTAGGAAGTTAATTTACCTTGGGTGTTTAGCTTATCTAGCATATGTCCGAGATGTTAGTGTTGACCCCACTTCTCCTGAGTCTGTTCCTGTGGTTAGAGACTTCCTCTATGTGTTTCCTACCTACCTGCCAGGCCTTCCACCTGAGAGAGATATTGATTTCTCTATTGAGCTAGAGTCGGGCACTAGGCCCATTTCTATTTCTCCTTACTGTATGGCTCCTGCTGAGTTGAGGGAGCTTAAGGAGCAGCTCCAGGATCTGTTAGCTAAGGGGTTTATTAGACCTAGTGTGTCACCTTGGGGTGCTCCTGTTCTCTTCGTGAAGAAGAAGGATGGGTCGATGCGCATGTGTATTGATTATCGGCAGCTGAATAGGGTGACAGTGAAGAATAAGTATCCGATGCCGAGGATTGATGATTTGTTTGACCAGCTTCAGGGTTCAGTCGTGTTTTCGAAGATTGATTTGAGGTCTGGCTACCAACAGTTGAGGATTAGGGCGGAGGACATCCCTAAGACAGCATTCAGGACACGTTATGGCCATTATGAGTTCCTGGTGATGTCTTTTGGGTTGACTAATGACCCCGCAGCCTTTATGAACTTGATGCACAGGGTTCTTAGCCCGTATTTGGACTCATTTGTGATAGTTTTTATAGACGACATCTTGGTATACTCGCGTAGAAGAGATGAGCATGAGCAGCACTTGAGGTTTATACTCCAGACTTTGAGAGATCATCAGCTTTATGCCAAGTTCTCAAAGTGTGAGTTTTGTCTTGAGTCAGTTGCATTCCTAGGGCACGTGGTGTCTAAGGATGGGATTAGGGTTGACCGGGGAAAGATTTCTGCGGTTTGTGATTGGCCTAGACTTACTACTGCTACTAAGGTCCGTAGCTTTATTGGGTTAGCAGGTTACTACAGACGGTTCGTTGAGGGATTTTCTTCCATAGCAGCACCCTTGACTATGCTGACTAGGAAGGATGTCCCATTTCAGTGGTCGGATCAGTGTGAGGATAGCTTCCAGAGGCTTAAGGCCTTATTGACTTCAGCTCCAGTTTTGACTTTACCGGTTGAGGGTCAGAGCTTCTCCGTGTATTATGATGCTTCTGGGGTTGGTCTTGGTCGTGTGTTGATGCAGCACGGTCGAGTAATAGCATATGCATCGAGGAAGCTGAAGGTTCACGAGCGCAACTACCCCACTCATGACTTAGAGTTGGGGGCGGTAGTTTTTGCGCTTAAGATCTGGAGGCATTACCTATATGGAGTTCACTGTGAGATCTTCACCGATCACCGTAGTCTTCAGTATATCACGAGTCAGCAAGAGTTGAACTCGAGACAGAGGAGATGGCTCGAGTTACTGAAGGACTATGACTCCACTATTCTGTATCATCCGGGCAAGGCAAACGTGGTAGCGGATGCCTTGAGTTGGAAGACAGCAAGTATGGGTAGCCTAGCTTCTCTTTCAGTTTCAGAGCGACCGTTGGCCTTGGAAATCCAGTCCTTGGCTAACCGTTTGGTTAGGCTTGACTTGTCGGATCCTAGCAGAGTTCTCGCCAGTATTGAGGTTCGTCCTACTTTGATTGATCAGATTCAGAGCCGTTAGTTTGAGGATTAGCAGTTGCGTGACCTTCGTGATCGGGTTGTTCAGGGTGAGACCAGTCGGGCTACTCTAGATTTAGATGGGGTTCTGAGGTTGATAGTCGCCTTTGTGTTCCGAGGATTAGTGATTTGATTCAGTTGATACTTCATGAGGCACATTGTACTAGGTACTCCATTCACCCTGGCACAGCAAAGATGTATAGAGACTTGAGACAACTTTACTGGTGGAGTGGTATGAAGCGGGATATAGCGCAGTTTGTATCTCGGTGCTTGAACTGTCAGCATGTTAAGTTTGAGCACATGAGACCTGGTGGTTTGATGCAGCGACTTCCCATTCCTGAGTGGAAGTGGGAAGGGATTACTATGGACTTTGTTGTAGGTTTGCCTCGTACTTCTCATGGGTTTGATTCCATATGGGTGATTGTTGATAGGCTGACTAAGTCAGCACATTTCTTGCCGGTTCAGACTTCTTATGGTGCAGAGAGGTTAGCTCAGATCTACCTTCGTGAGATTGTTCGGTTGCATGGGTCCCAGCTTCTATTATTTCAGACCGCGGCACTCAGTTCTGGAGGGCTATTCAGCGAGATTTGGGTATAGAGGTTCAGCTTAGTACTTCTTTCCACCCTCAGACATATGGTCAGTCCAAGAGGACCATTCAGGTCTTGGAGGACATGCTTCGGGCCTGTGTTCTTGACTTTGGAGGTTCGTGGGATCAGTTTGTGCCTTTGGTTGAGTTTGCTTATAATAATAGCTTCCATTCGTGCATTGGTATGGCACCTTTCGAGGCATTGTATGGTAGGCATTGCAGATCGCCGGTTGGTTGGTTCGATGGGTTAGAATCTAGGCCACAGAGCACAGATTTTCTTCGAGATTCCTTAGATCAGGTTCGAGCGATTCAGGACAGACTTCGGGCAGCTCAGAGTAGGCAGAAAAGTTATGCTGATCGTAGACTCCGTGCCTTAGAGTTCAGTGTTGGTGATTCGGTATTTCTCCGTGTATCACCCATGAAGGGTGTGATGAGATTTGGTAGGCGGGGCAAGCTTAGCCCCAGGTACATTGGGCCATTCGAGATTCTCCAGAGGGTTGGTAGTGTTTCCTATCAGTTAGCTTTGCCTCTGATGTTTTCATCTATGCACCCGATTTTCCATGTATTGATGTTGCTGCGGTATGTTCCAGATGAGTCTCATGTGTTGCAGTGGGAGACGGTTCAGCTGGATAAGAGTTTAGCCTTTGTTGAGGAGCCGGTAGCTATTTTGGCCAGAGATGTCAGGAGATTGAGGTCTCGGGAGATCCCGGTTGTCAAGGTTAAGTGGAGGCACCGTCCAGTTGAGGAGGCTACCTAGGATACCGAGAGAGATATGCGGGCTCAGTATCCGCAGTTGTTCGGGCCTTCAGGTACTTCCTTGTTCTTGACTTTCGAGGAAGAAAGTCTTTTTTGTAGTGGATAATGTAATGACCCATCCGGTCATTTATGAGTTTTCTCCTTTTTTGTACCGTTAGAGTTTGTTTGTAGCGGCCCCAAGTCATTTAAGGCTTGTCGGGACCGCTAGTTCACTGCCCGGGCCGTTTGTTTGGTCGTATGATAAGTTTTGAAGTCAAGCAAGTCGGCAAAAGTTATCGTAAGTTCTTTAATAAATTTTCTGAACTTTGGGTAAAATGTCTCAGAGCTTTTCTCTCAATATATAAAGAGTTAGAAGTCCCCCGAAATACCAAATCGAAGGTCTACGAGTCTAGTTTCCAACGCACAAAACCTCACGTCCAACTGATCTTGGAGTAAAAAGTTATGACTGTTTTACCGCGGACTATCTGGCAGAAACCGGGTCGCGAACCGGGTCGGGTCAAAATCGATTTAAAGCCTCAACTTCACATTTTAAAATGCCATTTCAGTTCTGAAACAGTGATAAAACATAAGGGAGGGTTCCAAGAGAGTTCTTGAGTATCAAAATCGTGCGATGGTGAATTGCGAACCTAAATTTAAGAATTTTATTAGCATCGCGCGTATATTTGAAAATATTTTATTTTAAAGTTATATTTTTTTTATTATTTTATTATTACCTTTTTAAAATAATTTAAAGATTTATGAAAAATAGTTTTGTTACGATATAATTGTATATGTATTTATTTTATAAGGTTTGTATACATTGTAATATTTTAACGGAGATAGTAAATTTAGTTATGTTGAAAATTATTATTATAATATAGTAGGTTTTATTGGAAATAATTTTCTATTAATTATGATATATATCAAAAATTAATTTATATTTTACCACGAACCTATGCAATACCCGAGTACAAACATAACAGGTAAGAAATAACATGGTGCTGACACCTCACCACCACGTGGAAGTGAAGTGGTGCAGCAACCATGTAGTGGCATTGACTAAGAAAGTATAATTTATATATATGGTGATGTTAGGTACAACTTTAGGCATTTTTTGGCAACTACTTAACTGTGTGTTTATACATTTACACGGATTCAACAACAATTTCTCCCTTAGTTAAAAAGTTGTTCTTCCAAATATATTGTGTTAACATACTGTGTTAAGGAGGAGAAATGATGATTGGTTGGTGTTTTTGTTAAAGCACCACAAAAAATCGATTATTTACGTCAATTATTCAAGCCCAAATTCGAGTTGATTTCATTTCAGAGCTTTTCGGAGCGGTTCGAGCTCGGAAATCGTTGTCCTAACAGCTTGTTGTCGGACGACAAGTAGGTTACGATTTATTTTCCCTAGACTCCGCATATATAGGATAAAATTGTATTAATGGGCATCATTGGGTTGGGTTTATTAGATCGGTACCACAGACCTTGACCTCTTTATTCATGCCCGCCTACTTTTGTTCCTCCGATGCTTGTAGCATTTGCCGATATATTTTATTTACCCTTGTGGTCCTGTGAGGCCTTGTTGACTCTGGAACATAGAAGGTGGGATATTGGGAATGTCCGCGAGTCCCGGGCATAGAATTATCCTTCTAGGCTTGTTATGCTTGCTGAGTAGCTGTGGGCCTGTGCAGGGTCGATAGGTTGATTGTAAGCTGCTGGGCAGCTATTGTGTGTGATCATATCATTTCCATGCATATAAGAGGTTTTATCCATGTTTTACTGTGGTTTGGCCTCGGGCCTATGGGCACTATTTACTAAACTACATGGCCCCGGGGCCCGTTTATGGAAAATGGTTGATTAAAACTCGTGAATATTCTGGGTAAGAAAGTAAAATTATGATTAAATAACAGTTTACAATAACGCTAGACTCGCAGGGGCGCGGGTGCAGTTGAAGTTTTCTTGCCTTGAGATGATTTAAAGCCTCGACTCGGACCGAGCAACCTGAGATGATTTCCTACTGTTAAAAACCCGTTATGCCCGGGCACTGGAGGGTTTTTTTGAGATATTTCCTACTACTTAGTCTGGCAGGGTAATGGGCAGCATATTAAGACTGGGGTCTCTATGAACCGGCTTGCTTCCGGACCAGACATGTTTTGATACTTTAAACTGATTTTAGTATGGGGTCAGGGACCTCCATGGACCTTGCCATCCGGGCCTGGGGCTGCGGGCTGCATGTGCCGGAGGAAAGGTATACGATGGAGTAGAGGTATATGGGCAGTGTCCTTCCATGGGACCTACCTGCTGGGCCGGATCGGCACCGGAGGAGGTACATACAGAGATACCATTTCACTTGAGATCTTCATGCATCATATCATTCATTGTTGAGGCTCCACCCTTGTTTGTTGTTTGTTGATTGTACGCTCTGGTAGTATGGGATGCCGGAGGGTTTGTTTTCACTTGTTTGTGTTCCTCCGTTGTATGGGCGGCCAGGGGACTGTAGGTAGACTCTTGATATTTACTTACAGAATTGTTCCCTGTTACGGTTAAGTATGAAATTGGTTACTGCTAGACTGTTAGTTTCTGGACTTGAGATTGATATGATTAGTTGAGTTTGATTCATGTCTCTGAGCATGCCTATCATTACTCTTTCCCTCTTCTTATACTTGAGGTTACCGGTATACCGTCCATTTCGTAAACTTATTATGTATACACAGTTATTGCAAGGACCCCAGGTGCGTTATTTCTTACTTTCACCTGTTCCTATGGTGTGTATATTCTGCTTACTGGCCTCACATGTGGTTCTGTTGATTTCCCTCTGGGCTAGTTCCTGTGTACCTTTCGTTGATTTCTGTGACTACTTGCTTCTATTCTGTCTGTTACTATGCTTTTATCTTATATGTGCCCAGTCGGCCTATGATACCTATTGGGTACCTTATGCTTCGCATTTGGTGCTCACCCTACCCCCCCTGCATCTTTGAGTGCAAATCCTAGCGTGGGCCATCGCCGTTAGATCGCTGTAAGTCGTGCTTGGAGATCTGTTGGGGATTACTTCAGACTGAGGGTGAGCTATTGGCGATCGGAGCTTAGCTTTAGTTTATCTTATGCTTTATGTACTCTATTACCATTCAGAGACATCTGTATTTATTGTTTTGGATCGTTTTCACTCCATGTATGTAGTTTTGGCTCTATACCATGATACTAGGTCTTGGGGTTTGGTTTAGTTTCCGCATAAGTATATATATATTCCTGTTATCTATCCTCTTCATTTTGTTCCCTTACTTTTGCTTATTAAACTACTCTCCCGCTTATTTGTTAGATAGTAGCCCATTACTAATTGTCCTGGGCTACGGGGATTGGTTCGCCTATTGGGGGATTGTAGGTGCCATCATGACCGAGAAATCGGGTCGTGACAATTAGCCTAAGAGCGCGCTAAACAAATGAAAAATACTAACGTATCCTAAATGATATGGGTTATTTATTTTTGGATACGGGTCTAGTCAAATGAAATCCTAAGGTTATTAATTAGACTCAGGATTAAGCGTCATACAAAACATACAAAGACTTTAGAAACTAGCACAAAATTAGTCTCAATTAAACCTCTTATTTAGAAAGACAGGTCATTAAACAATTAATACTTTTAACATATAGGCATGATCTCTAAAGATTAAAATATGCAGAAAATTAATTATTTAAATCCTATAAGCAGACTTAACATGCTGAAGTTGAATTAGTATGCTGAAATTGAATTAAATCCTATAGGCATGGTATCTGAATGAATTAGTATGCTGAAACAAATTTTGAATCCACAGACATGATTTCTGGTTTGATATGATTAGTTTACAGAAATTACAAATACATAGGCAGTATCAGAAAATGTGTAAATAGGCAGTGAACGTGAAGAAAAAATCAGGATTTCTAATGTGCACATTACAAGAGGCATGCTATGAATTAATAATTAAGCCTATTCACATGGTGTCTAAATATGTTGGTTTATTTAACATGATGGCGTAGAGCAGGTTCTAGCAGCATGCTTAATTGAATCCTAAAGTCATGATTTCTAACTGTTCACTGATTTAGGCATGCTGAGATTATTATCTCAAATTCATGAGCGGAAGCTATAAATATTTAACAAAGAAAAAACCGGATGTGTCGAAATCAATTTATGATCCTATAGACATGATTTCTAGGCAGATAATATTACATTCGATACGTGGAAATTAATTTAATTCTATAGGCATGATAACTAATTAATTTAATATGCCAAGAACTTATTTGAATCCTATAGGCATGATTTCTATTTGAATTTTATCAAGCAAACATTTTTGAAAAGCAGATAGCACATAGTTTGCCCCTTCACCCATAGCAGTCCCCTAAATATTTTATTTATTTATCAAAGTTTATACAAATATATTACAGACCAAAATGAGAAAGATAAAAATAAAATAAATAACTAGCATAATTCAATAGTCTTTGAAGACCCCCAAATCTTGGGCAACTCTTCACTGTGCAAACCCATCTTCTAATAGAACCTGTCAAACATGCCAAACAAATATACAAAATTCGGAGAGACTTATAGTCATCCTCCATACTTATCCCTGACATTGCAAAGTTTCATGAGAACCTCAAAGGTCCTAGGCATTGCCCATGTCAAGGAGTATAGGATGCATCAAGGCCCTCTACTTAATACAATACGTACCAAGACAACATAAGGAAAATTCATGGTAGCAATATACATAATCAACAAATAGCAACAGTTGATAATACAATCAAATAAGCAGAGATTATTAGTTTTAAATCCCTATAGTCATGCTTTCTGTTAAACTCAAAAATTATATACGTGGATTAAGATACATACCAGTTTAAAGTAAACAATAAGAGAAATTTGAGACCCAATCACTTAGCAATCAACAATCTTGTTCGCAAAAGAAAGTTTTTAATAGTATGAGAGTAGTAAAATGTGTGAAGTTTCTGAAATAATGAAAAGAGAGGGTTATTTTTATAGTGAAAGAATAAGACTTGAATTAAGAAAGGAAATAATTTTAAAGAGTGAATTAAGGAAATTATTTTATCTTAATTATCGTAGTCAAATCAATTAATACCAATTCATCACAAAATAAGAGAGTAAATCAAATTATTAAAATAAGAAGAATATTCAAAAAATCAATCATGGGAATTGCTTTCCTTAAACAAATGGACAGAATCAATTAAGTGAAGAAATTATGCTAAGTACCATGAATATACAAGTACTAAATCTATTTCATAAGAAGAAGCAGAGAAACATACTTTCCTTTTCGAAAGAAATCAGTCCTGTTTCATTGCAAAATCAGAGCAAATTTTAGATAAATTAGCGAATTTACCATAAACTTTTCCAAAATCAAGCAATTAAATCAGTTAGAGGGTAAAACAAATCAACACTTTACCATATTTAGCCGAGTACCAAACTGTTTCATTCTATATAAGGAAGAAGAATCAAACAAGGAGATGAAGGAATTAATGCGTAATTCAATTGCCTATCCATGTTTCACCAAGAATAATCAAGTATGAGAACTATTCTAATCCAAATAGGCAACGAAAATCAATCAGAGGCATAAAGACCTAAAATTTACCAAGCAAATCACGTCTTGGATCTGTCTTAATTTGAATTTGAGAAGAGAAAGGGGACAAACATATCAAAGTTGTCAAAGCTACTAGAAATAAACAAGTACTAAGATTACTCATACAAGAAAGGAAAACATTGATCATGCTTGGACTGAATCAATTACAACCTAAAGTGATAGAATCCGTCAATGAAAAAAATCACAGCTTGTCAGAGAAGGGAAAATAACAAGATTTTTTAAGCTTAGGAGCTAAGTATAAGTTCCCAGACATAAATACGAGCTACGTTCTAATAAACTAGTAGGCGAGGTACGGTTCAACATGTATAACATACTAGGATGATGCGGAGGCAGCAGACAGGAATAAAAATAAAAAAATACAAACTTAGAACTCGAAACAACCGCTTAGAAGATGAATTTAATACAGAGATGGCTCACCAGGTTTATAACTCAGAACGCAACAATAGTAATCCAACATGTTTATACATCAGTTTCACCAACAGAGCAAACATAAGTTCAGTTAATAGTAAAAACTTTGTTAAATCATAATTTTCCACTTATTAAAATCTGCCTAAGTAATCAGTCACAAATCAGTACGAGCAAATGAACATGCATAAACCCTCACAAATGAATTTTAAATCTCGAAACCTGTAAATGATGAGGATGAAATGGCATGGCAGAAACTCAAAACGAATTACACATCAAAACTCGAGACAGGCTTAGAACGACCCGTCGTTTAACTTCATTGGAGCTTACTTAAATGGGAGGCATGGTTGTGCTTCACTGGGGCAGCGGCGTCGTTGTGGTGGTGTCGCGGCGGTGTGGTGGCAACCACCACTTGTCAGTGATGGAAAAAAAGGTTTTTGGATAGGGTTTTCGTCAAAGAAATATGGCGGCGATGGGGTTTTCTGGGTGGTTCTATTGGCCGGTATTTGTGGTGGTGCCGGGCGGAGCAGCAACATGGGTTGAGAGAGAAGAGGAGTCACGGCTGGTGAAGAGTGAGGCGGAGGAGAACGAGGAAGAAGAGAGGAGAGAAAGGGTGGCAGTTTGGGTGGCTGTGCGGGTGGTTCTGCCGGTCGGTGTGGCGGCGGCCGCCATGGGTGAAGAGAGAGAGAGAGATCTTGGGGAAAGGGGGTGGCGGCTTGTGAGGTTGAAGAGGGTATTAGGGTTGGGGTATGTGAGATTAAAAGGAAAGGAAGTGGAGAGTTGATCACGGCCGTTGACCATATTTGATCAACGGCTGAGATTGGATCTGATACGGGTCGGATCAGGCGGGTCATCTAAATTGTGGCAATTGAAATTGAATTTGGGATTTAAAATTAAACCCAAATTGACTCAATTTAGGCTAGAATTGAAAGAAATTGGATAGAAAGAGGCTAGAATTTAAATAAATTGGGAAGAGAATTGTAAATTACATTTGGGCTGCTATTTAATAAATAAAATACTACATATATAAATTAAGTAGATAAAATAATAAGTAACGATAATTATCAAAATATATATTATTTAAAATTATAAATAATTTACGTATATATATATTGTACGTAAAATTAATGATATGTAATATTGTATAAAAATCACGATAATTAAATATAAAATATATATTTATAAATTATTTAGAAAGTGTCAAGATAACGATAAAACACACGATTTATTTGATAAATAAAAGTAATACGTAAAGAAAATATTAGATAAATAAAATAACAGCTCAAATGAGGTATAGGGAGGCCAAAATTGGGTGTCAACACTCGAGTCAACCGTTAGTATTCCCGTACCAAGCGTGGCCAACCGTTAGTATTCCCATACTAGGCGTGGTACCCGAGCCAACCAAATGTCACACCAAGTCCAATCAATCACAAACAATGAACAAAGATACTTGTAAACCAACAAGCAACAAACAAGTTCATTTCACAAGACTGATAAATGGACAATTAGACATTCACAACTCATTCCCTAAGCAACTCATACATTACTAAATAATGGTACATGAACACATAAAGCATATTGGGAAATCAGTAACCATCACCTATCCCTACTACGGGTATGTAAGCTCAACCTTGAATCCCGTTCGAAGACCAAACCCTTGCTAACCCCTTTTTATTACCTAACTAGCAATTGCATTGAATTCCGAAACTCCTTCTAGGACCGAATACAAAAATGGGTAAAACCTCCCCTAACCTTGGATGTCCCACCATTCTACTTATTTTACCTCTTTATAACACTCATGTCTGGAACTCTCTTTTTATTAATCATTTATTTACCCCAAGCATTTCTGATTTCCCGAACCTTCCCGACATCCTAGTCCTTTAATTCTATCATCAACCCAACACATAATTAATTATAGACAGCCTAAAGTATTACACACATTATCCCGACTCAACTATTTAATAGTTCAGCCAATCCAACCACAGTAATTTCTCCAGACTCCATGCTCGGAGGCCTAAGCATGTATTCTCCTTTTATGACTATACAATAAATATGAAATGAAGCAGGTCAATCTACTCAATAAAGAAAACCTAGCCTACCTAAGCGTCGTGCAGCTACCTGATGCATTTTCTAGCTCTGTGAAGGCATTCCCTACCGGATGACAAGCCTAAAACCCAAGCTTTTGCATCCCTTTAGCCAGAATCCCCCTCCCCATGGCTCCCAAGCCTTGGAGCAGCCTAGGAGAGTTTTTTTGGAGTAACCCTCGTACCTTTTCCAACTGAGGAGGAGAAGTCTTTTATTAAAATCGCGTTCTGAGGCTACTGCCTCCCGGCATTCTGCTATAACGGATGGCCTTCCACTACAGTAGTAGCGCTATAGCAGAATAAATACCGTTATAGCAGAGTGACGTCAGCCCGGTCAATTTATAAAAAAATGAAATTTTTTGTCAGGTCACCCCACTTAATACAAAACATTTTTAAATCATTCTTGAATTTTTGCGATATCGTGATTCTAAAATAACGATGGATCTAGTCATTACAACAGATACCAATTTACCCATTGTTCATCCCTGAATAATTCCAAAAATAAAAAGATGAAGAAGACTAGACTGGGACCCTCACTATCCCAAGTGACCGCATATTTATGAACCCACATGAAATACCAAATTTTCCCCCTAATTAGTCACACTGTCTCAAAAAGGAAATGTAATGACCCTTCCGGTTATTTCCACGTATACGTTTTCCTTGAACCATTAGAACTTTTTTTTAGCGGCTCCAAGTCACTTAAGGCTCGTCGGGACTGGTATTTCGGTGTCGGGTCCATTTGTTGGGTCGTATTATAAGTTTTGAAGTCAAGCAAGTCGGCAAAGGTTATTGTAAGTTCTTTAATAAATTTTCTGAACTAGGGTAAAATATCTCGGAGATTTTCTCTCAATATATAAAGAGTTAGAAGTCCCCCGAAATACCAAATCGAAGGTCTACGAGTCTAGTTTCCAACGCACAAAACCTCACGTCTAACTGATTGCGGAGTAAAAGGTTATGACTGTTTTACCGCGGACTGTCTGGCAGGAACCGGGTTGCGAACCGGGTCGCGAACCGGGTCGGGTCAAACTCGATTTAAGCCTCAACTTCACGTTTTAAAATGGCATTTCAGTTCGAAAACAGTGAGAAAACATAAGGGAGGATTCCAAGAGAGTTCTTGAGTATCAAAATCGTGCGTTGGTGAATTGCGAGCCTAAGTGTGAGAATTTATTAACATCGCGTGTATTGGAAAATATTTTATTTGAAAGTTGAATTTGGTAAAAAGTTATATTATTATTACCTTTTTAAAATATTTTAAAGGTTTATGAAAAATATTTTTGTTACGATATAATTGTATATGTATTTATTTTATAAGGTTTTTATACATTGTAATATTTTAACGGAGATAGTAAATTTAGTTATGCTAAAATTTATTATTATAATATAGTAGGTTTTATTCGAAATAATTTTCTAATAATTATGGTATATTTAAAAAGCTATATTTATTTTACCACGAATTTATGCAATACCCGAGTATATACTTAACGGGACGAATTGGTTGCCACCTCCACTTCCACGTGGAAGTGGAGGCATTGTACAACAAGGTTGGCAGTATGTGGTAGTTTATATATGCACATCATTACCCAGCATAGCCACTAACTTATGTACTTAATATTCTCTCAATATTTGAATTGTTCACATACATGCTATGCTTAGGCGGACAAGGATTGTTGGTGGAGAAAGCATTTTATTCTTGTTTTGTTCTTATATTTGATCACCGAATATAGAAATCAATTATCTACGTCAAGTTATTCAAGCCCGAGTTCGAGTTTGATTTCGTGTTGGGGATTTTTCGGAGAGGTTCAAGCTTGTCATCGGACGACAGGTAGGTTACGGTTTATTTTCCCTAGACTCCACATATATAGGATAAAATTATATCAATGCGCATCCTTGGGTTGGTTTATGAGGTTGGTACCACAGACCTTGACCGCCTTATTCATGTCCGCCTACTTTTGTTCCTCCGTTGCTTGTAGTATTTGCCGATATATTTTATTTACCCTTGTGGTCCTGTGAGGCCTTGTTGACTCTGGAACATAGAAGGTGGAATTTTGGGAATGTCCGCGAGTCCCGGGCATAGAATTATCCTTCTAGGCTGGTTATGCTTGCTGAGTAGTTGTGGGCCTGTGCAGGGTCGATAGGTTGATTGTGAGCTGTTGGGCAGCTATTGTGTTTGAGAATGGTTTGATTGTGAGCTGTTGGGCAGCTATTGTGTTTGATCATACCATTCTCATGCATATAAAGAGGTTTTATACAGGTTTTACTACAGTTTGGGCTTCGGGCCTACTGGCACCATTTTCTAAACCTTGCATGGCCCGGGGGGCCCATTTTTTATGAAAATAATTTGGAAATGGTTTGATTTAACTTGTGAATATTCCTGGGTAAAAGGAAGTAAAATTATGTTTTAAAACACCAGTTTTACTACTATGCTAGACTCGGCAGGGCCGGGGTGCTAGTTGAGTTTTCTTGCTACTTGAGATGATTTTAGCCTCGGTCGGACCGAGCACCTGAGATGACTTTCTACTGTTTAGACCCGGTTATGCCCGGGCACCCTTGGAGGGGTTTTTTGAGATATTTTCCTACTACTTTAGTCCTGGACAGGGTCTGGGCATGCATATTCGAGACTGGGTCTCTATATTGATACCGGACTTGCTTCCGGGTGACAGGTTTGATACTGAGTTTTAGTATGGGGTCAGGGACCTCCATGGACCTTGCCATCCAGGCCAGGGGCTGCGGGCTGCGTATGCCGGAGGGAGGGTATACGGTGGAGTATAGGTATACGGGCAGTGTCCTTCCATGGAACCTACCCGCTGGGCCCGATCGGCACCGGAGGAGGTACATACAGAGATACCATTTCACTGAGATCTTCATGCATCATATCATTCATTGTTTGAGGTTCCACCTTTGTTTGTTGTTTGTTGATTGTATGCTCCGGTAGTATGGGATGCCGGAGGGTTTGTTTTCACTTGTTTGTGTTCCTCGGTTGTATGGGCGGCCGGGGGACTGTAGGTAGACTCTTTCTATTTACTTGTAGAATTATTCCCTGTTACGGTTAATTATAAAATTGGTTACTGCTAGACTGTTAGTTGCTGGATTTGAGATTGATATGATTAGTTGGGCTTGATTCATGTCTCTAAGCATGCCTATCTTTACTCTTTCTCTCTTCTTCTTACACTTGAGGTTACCGGTATACCATCCATTTCGTAAACTTATTATGTATACACTGTTATTGCAAGGACCCCAGGTGCGTTATTTCTTACTTTCACCTGTGCCTATGGTGTGTATATTCTGCTTACTAGCCTCACATGTGGTTCTGTTGATTTCCCTCCGGGCTAGTTCCTGTGTACCTTTCGTTGATTTCTCTGACTGCTTGCTTCTATTCTGTCTGTTACTACGCTTTTATCTTATATGTGCCCAGTCGGCCTATGATACCTACTGGGTACCATATGCTTCGCATTTGGTGCTCACCCCTACCCCCATGCATCTTTGGGTGCAGATCCTAGCGTGGGCCATCGCCGTTAGATCGCTGTGAATCGTGCTTAGAGATCTGTTGGGGACTACTTCAGACTGAGGGTGAGCTCTTGGCGATCAGAGCTTAGCTTTAGTTTATCTTTTGTTTCATGTACTCTATTACCATTCAGAGACATCTGTATATATTGTTTTTGGATAATTTGCACTCCATGTATGTAGTTTGGCTCTATACTATGATACCAGGTCTTGGGGTTTGGTTTAGTTTCCACTTATGTATATATTTATATCCCTGTTATCTATTTTCTTCATCTTGTTCCCTTATTTGTTAGATAGTAGCCCATTACTAACTGTCCTGTGCTACGGGAATTGGTTCGCCTACTGGGGGGGTTGTAGGTGCCATCATGACCGAGAAATCGGGTCGTGACAGGAAAATACTGTTATCCCACTCTAACGAGGAATTCCTAAGCCACCCAAAGAAAATTTACATGTGACCTTCCCCGAGCACCTAAGAAATATGAGGCCTCATATCATGTCAGAGTGAAAGAATTTGGAAAACCCTGGGAGAACATTTCCTTTTTCCCAAAGTTGGTTGTCATCCGCTATAGCGAACATTATACCGCTATAGCGATACTGCTATAGCAAAGTGCCCACTGCTATAGCGGTTGATGACAGATTGAAATAGAGGAGAAAAATGGTTTTCACCCCATTCTCCTCATATTTTTCATCTAAAACTCTCCCTTTTCTTCCCGCTCCCGACGTTGAAAACTTCAGGTAACAATCACTCCTACTCAATCCTTTACTTTCTTGCACGAATTTAGGTAGGATTGTGGTAGAAAAAGTGAACTGGGTAGACATTGTATTTACCTTTTTGAACTTGAACTTGGGTTAGAATATTGGAGAATTTTCGAAGCATGGTTGCTTCTCTTACATTTACAATGCCTCCACAACATTCTGGGCGTAAGGATTACATAAGTTTTGGCCAAAAATGGGCCAAGAATTGTGGAGGAGGTGAAGGGTTGTTCTTGAATAAACTTGTGGTTTGGACAAAATTTAGGGGTTATAATGCCCAAATTTCTTTAAAAAATAGTTGTAGGACACTTTGGGAGCACTAATCTAAACTTGGCCGGTTTAAAATGGAGTTTTGGGTCATGGGGCGCCATTGAAGCACCCCTTGGGATTTCTTGGATGATGAAGATCGTCATAGCGGTTTGGTTCCACTATACTGGTTCTGATATAGCGGAGAAATTCTTGATATAGAAGTCCCGCTGTGGAGAACACCCGTCCGCTATAGCAGAGATCCGCAGAACAATGGCCTTATTAGGCCAACAATTAGAAAAAAAATTCCTTTTTTGAACTCGTCTCTTCATGCTAAAAAAAAATTCTAATCCCGCTCTTGGCTACCTTATAGGTTAATAAAATCAATGGCTGAAGGACAATACCCCGAGTATGAGTATGCTAGATTCCCTGACAATGCTAGTCAGGAGAGGTTCTGGGACTATTGCCAGCTTGGATTCTATTTTGAAAGAGGTTGTAAAATGGTCGAGATTGACGGAAAAGCAACCACCTTCTATAGCAGGCTTCAAGAGTTCAATTGGGTTTCTCTTATGGTGGCTCCCCCTCCCGCTCGTACAGGTTGGGTGTGGGAGTTCTATGCTATCCTCCCCACTGTTTGTTGGGATGATCCCAACCCCACTATCTGCATCTGAGGGGTAGCTGTTCCGGTGGATTCTCAGACGATCAACGAGGTGCTAGGAGTGCCTCATGTCTCCAATGAAGCATATGAGTCCAAGTTTTGACTTTGGGATATGACTTTGTTGAAGGAAACCTTAGTGGATGAGGAGTGCAGAGATCAAGTATATTGGTCCGGTCCTGAGGGCATCACTAGTGCTTAATTCTTTGCCGATGCTAGAGAATCCGCCCGTCGAGTAATAAGACCGACATGACTTATGTTCGGGCCCTGGTGATTGCTTGTGCTATGCAGGGGATCATTATGAATGTGGGAGACCAGATCATTTCAGAGTGGAAGGACTTCTATTTGGGTCCTAGGAAGGGCCCTTTTCTTCCTGGGTTAGTGTTCGAGCTATACAGGCGAGTTGGGGTGCCTGTGGATCATAATGACCACAAGGCAGAGATGGATAATGACTTTGACCCTCTCTGAGTGAAAGTGGTTACCTCCATGAAGAAGAGGAAGGTAGATGAAGCAGGGAGCAGCCAAGATACCAAGGATGTAGATGATGATGAGGATGATACTCCCGCTCCTTCCCAGCCTCATCCCCCGATTACTAACAGCCAGCTCGAGGAGACCCTAGCCGTGGTCCAGAGATTCACGGAGGGCACCACTGCTGGAGGTATAGCCCAGCCCCATCTGCTCAGGATTTTGCAGCACTCTGCAGGGACTTAGAGGATGAGAAGAGGAAGAGACATTCCCGGGATCGCATGTTTGCCCGAATGTGGAAGACTTTTAAGGTCATGTTCTCTTGCGTCGCCCCTGGTCAGGAGCTCCCCATACTTGAGCCCAAAGATAGTAAGGAGTTTCCTTTCCTGACTGATGATGAGGCCTGGGACCTCCCCCCTCCCCTCTTTATTAAGACATTTATTGCTTTTGGGTTTTGCCCCCGTTTGGGGCATGTACTAGACAATGCTTCCCCTTTCCTTTTCCCCTTTCTTTGAGCACACGGATGTTTGTTTTAGACAATTTCCCTTTTTAAGCATGCTATTAGTTCTATGAATGGTTTTCTGATTTTACATAGTAACTCATAGCATATTTCTCGCTTTTAAATGCCCCAGGAGTGAGATGAAAAATAGGGGAAAACAGGGCAGGCATTCAGCCCCGAGTCCCTCCGCTATAGTGGTGTCATTCCGTTACAGCGGTTTTGTCGTAGAGGTGGGAATTCTTGCTATAGCGGGATCGCCGTAGCAGTACAGTTCCGCTATGGCAGTCTTGACATTAACAGTCCAGAAAATTTTAATTTTTCAGCAAAACAAATCATCCCCCTTCCCAGTTATCATGGTTTAACCCCACAAATCCCACCATGGTCTCAAACAAAATCCCTAGATCATTCCCGACAATGCACAAATTAAAACTTAGCATTTAATTATCACCAAATCACAATCAAATCACATGAGAAAACTATTCACAATAACACATTCCCGCTTCATGCAAGAATAACCCCTTGTTCCTATGGTTCCCAATCAAGTCCCGACTATCCTAAAACCGAAGCTTCCCTACAGTCATAAGTCATGTCCCTTCACCATCTTAGCCAATGATGAGTCCTTTTTCAAAAAGTGATAAGAAGTTCCCAGAGTAAGACACATAGAAGTTTATCACAAACCAAAAGTACACCAATTTCAACTTACAACTCCCCTCAGACCCAACACTCATAACAAGAAAGTCAATCACACACCAATAATTTCAATCATACAAGCATTATAACACACAAGTTTTCAAGTTTTGCACCACAACAAGGTCAAACCACATATATTGTCCTATATTCATCCTATGGATGATCGTCAGCCGATTATCCATATCTTACCACAGCCTCTCAGGCCAGATACCAATTGGAACCTTCCCTGTTCCAACTTCTTTTGTTTGTTTCACAACAGTCAGAGTCAAGAGACATCCTTTTCCTTGTTGAGATACCAATTGGAATCGAGAGATACCAATTGGACTCAACCCATACAAGCAAGTAAACAAACCATACGAAAAGAAATGAAAGAAGGGAAAAGTTTCTTAGAATACTTCATAGCTTCTCAAAGATTAGATGTGGATGTCAACACACCAATCCGCAGGACTCTATTTGACATTTTGCTCTTGTACTGGGAGACCGGTAACCTAGGCTATGATACCATCAGTCGTGCGGGTGCCTACTCTAATCACCTAGATAGACGAACTCTTACCACTCCATCCAACAGGTACTTGCAAAAACCAAAGTATAACAATGAATAACCTTATTTTAATACATAAAACCATTTACAACCTTGTTTCAAAAAACATCTTTTACAAAGAAATACAATAAATCCCTTATTTTTAAAGACTGGAAAAATAATTTATAACTTGAAAACAAACCCTTCCTAGAATCTAGTCTAAGTCGGTACAAGAGCTACTACAGGAGTAATACAAGGAAATATAAAATGACACCACTTCCACCATAGGAACAAGAAGTAGAAGTTGCTGAAGATCAACATCATCCTGTACCTAAGAAACATCACCAATCCTGCAACCAGACTATACCTAAAATGGTATAGCAAGAGTGGAATCAGTACAAACACACATATTGGTAGGCATCATCGATTGACTCGAATCCACTTGTACCATCATGTAATGAAATTAAGGGAAAGCATGAAATCAACTACAATAGTCCAGTCCTCCGACTTCCACCTTTACCAATCCCAATGTCAACCCTACCATCTACTTATAAATCATACATCAACCTTTCCTATCCCTTCCGCTGCCAACTCTCTCCCTCGGAGACTCTGCACCCTGTCTCATAGGACTCCTCAAGTCACATTAATCCTTAGATTTCTCAAGTCACCTTATACTAGTTCCAACCCCTAAGTCCAGACCAGACTACCACTCTGTTACCCAGGTAAATCCCTATGACCAAGCACCCATTAATAACCCAGCTAAGGGCCAGACTAGGCCAACTACACTCTTGGTACTATCCAAAATATATGGGCCCCTTAAGGATCCCTAGGACGATTCCTCAACCTGATAATAATAACCAGCAACATACTCCAAACCACACATAATGACCACAACACATATACCCTTTTTACATAGCCCAGACCCACCAAGGATCCCCCTAACATCCCCTAAGTGTTAGACATGCAATCTCAGCCTCTCATGGACCATATGCAATAATCACAGTCAAGAAGTACAACCCGTTCCACTCATGGAACCATCAAAAGAACACAACAATACAATTACAACAACCCGTACCAAGCGTGGTACCCGAGCCAACTAGTATGAATTCACGTACCATGCGTGGTACCCAAGCCAACAATTAGTATTCCCATACCAAGCATGGTATCTGAGTGAACCATTAGTATTCCCATACTAGGCGTGGTACCTGAGCCAACCGAACGTCACACCAAGTTCAATCAATCACAAACAATAAACAAACATACTTGTAAACTAACAAGCAATAAACAAGTTCATTTCAGAAGACTGATAAATGGACAATTAGACATTCACAACTCATTCCCTAAGCATGCAACTCATCATACATTACTAAATAATGGTACTTGAACACATAATGCATATTGGTAAATCAGTAGCCATTACCAACCCCCACTCTGGGTACGTAAGCTCAACCTTGAATCCCATCTGAAGACCAAACCCCCGCTCACCCCTTTTTATTACCTAACTAGCAATTGCATTGAATTCTGAAACTCCTTCCAGGACCGAATACAAAAATGGGGAAAACCTCCCCTAACCTTGGTCGTCCCACCCTTCTATTTATTTTACCTCTTTATAACACTTGTATCCAAAACTCTCTTTTTATTAATCATTTAGTTACCCCAAACATTTTTGGTTCTCCAAACCTTTCCGACATTCCAATCCCTTAATTCTATCATCAACCCACCACATAAATAATTATAGACAACCCAAAGTATTACACATATTATCCCGACTCAACTATTTCCTAGTTCATCCAAGCGAACCATAGTAATTTCTCCAGATTCCATGCCCGAAGGCCTAAGCATGTATTCTCTTTTTCTGACTATACAATAAATACGAAATGAAGCAGGTCAATCTATTCAATAAAGAAAACTTAGGCACCGTGCAGCAGCCTGATGTATTTTCTGGCTCCGTGAAAGCATTCTCTGCAGGATGAAAAGCCTAAATCCCAAGGTTTCGCGTCCCTTTAGCCAGAATCCCTCGTCCCCATGGCTCCCAAGCCTTGGAGCAGCCTAGGAAGGATTTCTTGGAGTAACCCTCTTACCTTTTCCAACTGAGGAGGAGAAACCTCTTTATTAAAATCACATTCTAAGGCTATTGTCTCCTGTCATTCTGCTATAGCGGACGGCCTTCCGCTACAGCGGTAGTATTATAGCAAAATAAATACTACTATAGCAGAGTGACGTCAGCTCGGTCAATTTTCAAAAAAATTGAAATTTTCTGTCACGTTGCCCTACTTAATACAAAATATTTTTAAATCATTTTCGAGTTTTTGCGATATCGTGATTCTAAAATAACGATGAATCTGTTTGTTACATGGACCTAAACACTCTTTTTATATTGAGTTTTATGAGGAAATCCTTATTTTGATGGATAAATTGGAGTTACTGTCTCCACATGATTTATCATCTGAGGAGATGACAAAAATAATCCTGACAAAGTGACTCCTCGAAAGCGTAATAGCTGGATGCATTATGTTATGTATCAGAATATCACAGCTTTTTTTGAAGCCAAAAATAATAACGAACAAATGTTATAAAGTTCAGGCATACTTTTAAGGAGATGAAATATCTTCTTTCTGTTAGTCAATCCCAATTTGTTTTGATAGCTATATGTGTTATTTGATCTATTTCAGGTGTTATGATTATTATCTCGACTTTAATCAATTTGAGTTCTCCTCCATTTGTGGTTTATATTGTAAGTTAAATCTATCAACGCCTTTCCCTATGAGTCAATAGTGGTCCTTTCCATTTTGCTCCCGTGGTGACTCGAACCTCCAATCTAGGTTGGATGTGCGGGTGCATTCTGCTTGAGCTAGATTTTCTTGTCAAATGAAATATTTCAAAATCAAATGTGCAAGTCAACACATTTCACTTTAGGTGGGGAAACCATAAGACCATGAATCTTTTAGTTTTAAGATATTTCAGTAACACAAAACTGATTTGAAACTTTAACTATTATAACTGAATGAGAATTTATAAGTCACACCACTAACAAATGGCATACTCACATTAAATATATCTTTTAGTGTCATGACTCAACCCGTCATGAGTGGCACCCACACATAACCCCCGGATGAGCGAACCAATAACTAAATCAACACTTAGTGAGACTAACAGCTCAAAACCGGTTGCATAAATTTGAACTAGCATTCATAACTGATGGAATATGAATTAGTCATCATAGATATGAAGACCGTCAATTAGATCCAAAGTATTTTGAAGACCTTAAAAATTAATGAAAGAAGAATAGAAGGTCAACAATATACTAAAGTGAAAATTCAAGCAAGAGATGACTACATTTTAAATAATTAATAGCTAGACAAAACAATTTTATTATTTTTCTTGTTTTAAGTTCAAGGGTATTATTGTAATAGTTTAGGTTAGTTTATCTACTATTATAAATAGTAGAAACTAGGATTTTATTTCATTAGTTAGTTTTTGGATGCACTTGACTCCTTTGTGAGTTTTGGGGAAAACCCTTTTTTTTTGCTTGAAGAAAGATTTATTGATAAACTAAAAAAGATTTATTACACACAAGGGGCTATACGGGTACTCCCTGAATCATGAAATTCTCCATAGAGTTCTTGCAAAATAAAATAAGGGGGGAATCAAAGATCATGAGAGGATTCCCGTTCATTTGTTGATGGAGCTTTCCAAAAGATGCAAGCTTATCTGCCACAGCATTTTCCTCCTGGTAGACGTGACAAATATTTGGCCCCTTCAGTTCTCTAATGAGTGACCTGCAATCCAAAACTAAGTGTGAATGATCATCATTTTTTGAGTTTACGATTTGGATGAGTACCTGTGAGTCTGTTTCCACTATTATTGGCGCCAAATTCTTTTCAAGGGCCAATCTTAATCCGTGGAGGAGGGACAAGGTTTCCATGTGTAGTGCCGATGTATCCATGTGAAAGTAAGTAAAACTTGTTATCCATTCTCCATGGTGGTTTATGAATACTCCGCCGCTGCCTCCATGCATTTTTGAGTTATCAAAAGCTCCATCAATATTTAGCTTAATATAACCCACAGGAGGGGGTTCCCATTTGGCATTGATAGATCTTTTAATTTTATAATTAAATTTTTTTCTGGATAAACCCAGATGATAGTATTCAATAGCCTATAATTCTATCATTTCCGATTTGATAAGAGAATTAGCGTTATTGAAGAGGGAGTCATTTCTGTTTCTCCAAATTGACCAAAGGATGAAGGGGGTGATGATAGATTTTGGTATAGTGATATTATTCTTGAGGATGCAGGAGTCATTTGATTGACTATAGGTTTTAATGTCCTTTAAAAAATTATCAGCTGAAGGGTGAAAATGGATATGGTCCAAATAGTGATTGCTTTTGGACAAGTAGTGAAGACATGTTGGGTAGATTCAGTTGTGTTAGTGCATGAGAGGCAAGAATCAGATGGAATAATGTGCCTTCTTGATAAAGAGTCTGTTGTGGGAAGCTTTTTTAGTATTAGAAGCCACATAAGACATGTTGGGTAGATTCAGTTGTGTTAGTGCATGAGAAGCAAAAATCAGATGGAATAATGTGCCTTCTTGATAAAGAGTCTGTTGTGGGAAGCTTGTTTAGTATTAGAAGCCACATAAAGTATTTTATTTTATTTAGTGTAAGAATTTCCATATCCAAGATTCAGAGAAGGTGGTCTTATAATACATGCTATTAGAGGTTTGGAGGAATAGCATGTAAGCTGATTTAGTAGTAAATGCTCTATCCGGAGAGACATTCCAAAAGCAAGAGTCATGTTTTGGTTCTGAGGTTTGAATGTAAGTATTTTGGATGGTATCCAAAATGCTTTGGGGGATTTCAACTGAGATATTTGAGAGATCCCAGGAGCCATTTTTTAAGATGTGATCTACTGTCATATTTAGGTCATGAGGGGACAATGGAGCTTGGATAAGTTTTCTTAGATTTTTGTTGGTGAATAACCATCTATCAGACTTATAGGTTAATATTTGCTCCATGCCCTACATTCCATGAGATCCCTTGAAGGAAGATGGATTGGTTCCTACTAATACTTTTCCAAATGTATGAGTCACCCGTTTTATGAGATATTTGAATATTATTTCTCCTATTTTTGTATTTGCTTTTGAGAATCTTGACCCATAGCTGAGTTTTGTTAGTAATTAGGCGCCAATTTAAGCTAGAGATTAGTGCCGAATTTTTTCCTATTGATTTATAGATTCCCAGTCCACCCTGATTTTTTGGAAGGGTGACTTTTTTTCAATTAACATGGTGTATTTTCTTTTTTTTCTGTGGTGGTACCCCAAAGGAAATTCCTTTGAATGCGGTCAATATGGTGCCTTGTATTTTGGGGTAGCATGTTAATTTGTATGGTGTAAGAGGGAATAGTTGCTAACACTGTGCTAACTAGGGTAGCTCTTCCAGCTAGAGAAAGCATCTTTGTTTTCCATCCATTTAGTCTTTTATTCATATTATCCAGGATACCTTGGTAATCTTTATTTTTTGGGGTGAGATTTTTCATAGGGAATCCTAAGTATTTTCCAAACTCAGTCGATGGATTCATTTTAAGATAAGAAGCGATGGAGGAAGAGAGGTCAGGGGAGGTATTTTTTGAAAAAAATATTTTTGATTTGTTAAAGTTTATTTTTTGTCTGGAAGTTTTGCTCATTTGGTTGAAAATGGAGACTATGGTTGAAGCATTTTCCATATTAGCTTCGGCAAATAGTATTAGGTCATCCGCAAAGAGTAGATGAGATAGTGGTGGTGTTGATCTGCTTATATGTATGGGAGACCATAATTTTTGCTCGACAGCAAAGCTAATCATTCTAGAGAGAGAATCCATACATATTATAAATAAGTAGGGAGATAGATGGTCCCCTTGTCTTATTCCTCTAGTGGGTTTAAAGAAGTTGGTAGGATTTCCATTAATAAGGATTGAAATGGATGAGGATGATACACATTCCATAGTAATATTTATTAATTTTTAGGGGAAATTGAGGCTAACGAGAGAAGAGTGAATGAAAGACCACTCTAATCTGTCAAAGGCTTTCTCCAAGTCTATTTTGAGCATCATTTTGCCAGATTTTTCTTTAAATTTGTTGAATGAATGAATTGCTTCTTAATTAATAATTGCATTATCCATTGATCTTCGGCCTGGAATGAAGCTACATTGAGTAGGGCTAATGATTTTATCCAAGAAGGGACGTATACGATTGACTGTGATTTTTGTAATGGTTTTATAGACGGTATTTCAAAGGCTAATGGGGCGATAGTGAGAGATTTGTTCTGGTGTATTGATTTTGGGGATAAGAATAATGAAGGTTTTATTTAATTCTGTAGAAATGGATACGGTCCAGAAAGCATCCATGCATATATTGATGACTCAGAATTTTGTGTCTTCTACTACAACATTCATTACCAAAGTACAAACACTAGTCATGGATAATACTGATGAGGAAATGAATGACCAAGAAGAAGACCTCCTGACAAGAAGTACGAAGAAACCTAAAGAAGGTGCCGCATCGTCAGACACCAAGGAAAAAGTAAGTTTTTGTGATAAACTCTCAATAGATAGTCCCCTCACTCCTATAGATTCAATTCAACAAGATTTCAACCTTTTCAACCTAGATGATGAACAGGAAAACACCAAAACCCACCCTTTCTTCATCCCAATTACATCCTCAGACAAAGAAAGACTTTATGCCCCTTGAGAACAAGTTGTCATTATAAAATTATTAGGCAAATAATAAGGTACAACTACCTTCGTAACCGCTTAAAACTCTTTGGAACATACATGAGGAACTCAACATGATTGACTTAGGAGAAGACTTTTACCTTATCAAGTTAGTTCATCAACCAAATTACCACAAAATATTGCACCAAGGGCCTTGGTTTGTTGGTTCGCAATACTTATCTACCCGTAAGTGGGAACCAAAGTTTAATTTAGCCACTATCTGGATTAGACTCCCAGAACTACCAATGGAATACTACGATCTAAAAATCCTAAAAAAAATTGGGAAAATGTTAGGTGTAGTCCTAAAAATCGATAGTTGCACTAGAAACACCTCTAGAGGGAGATACGCAAGACTATGTATCATGACCCAACTTGATAAGCCCCTACCAACTGATATTCTCATTGGTAAACATCTCCAAAAAAATCATTTTGAAAGTTCCACCCCCCTTTGCCAAATATGTGGTTGCCTGGGACACACTTTATATTTTTTCACTAAAAAAATACCGGATTTGTCCAATTCGAACCCTGAATACTCCGGAGAAGGGGTTGAAAAAAAGAAAGAAAAAATTGAAGGAAAAAAAGATGATGAAAAAAATAGAAAAAAAGATGAAAAAATGGAAAAACAGAAGGAAAAAACGAAAAAAAAGGAAGAAAAAAAAGTAAAAGAAAAGAAAAAAGAATTTGCTTGGACTACTGTTACCTATAGAAAAAAAAAATAACGCCAATTTCCAGCCAAAAATAAATGATGGAAAAATAATTAATCCCTCCTTTAACAGATTTTCCTACTTGGAAAAAAACTCTACTGTTCTAAATGAAAAAAAATAGAAGACTTTTCTAAGGAATCTATGTGTTCTGAAACTAACCTTCCACAAATTGTGGAACTTATACCTGCCACGTCCCCTTCTTCCTCTGCAAAACAACCTTCTTTATTACCCTTTTCTTTTACCACCTACCAAAATAGTAAGGCTTTAAACACCTCTACGTACTACCCTACAAATAACCCTACTAAAAAGGCTACCTCCATCACATCTGACACGCCTCTCCCCACTAAAAGTGACACGCCACCCCCTTTAATTGCCCCTCCTATTACAACTATTCCTAGTACTTTTCAAACCTCACAAAATGCAAAATCTCCCATATCCATCCAACAGTACCCTAAACCTAAACACAATAATACCCTCTCTTCCCCAACAAAAATGTGCAACATCCCCATGTACACAACAGAATTTTATTCTCTCACCATCACCCAAAAATTACAGGTAAGTAAAATACTCTCTACTCCTACAACTAGCTCAGTACTATCCAAAGGTAGAGTAAGGGATTTAATATGCTCAATCAATGAAAAAAATCAAATAAAAGCATCTGTAATTACCAAATCCATATCCATGATGGATACGATCATCATGATCCCTACTACTATACCTGATGAAAAACCTACCCTCCCTACTGAAAAAACCTCTATATTAGTCAACCAAAGCTCCACCCAAAACATTCAGATAACTCAACTACGTACACCACCAAAGAAAGAAAATGCCTCGGCGACCATACCAACGTCGGGACAGACAAAATCACAACCAAATAAACAACAACAACAACAACCAACAACAACTTCTTCCCTCCAATAACGAAAAACAACCAATTTCCCCAAGGTCAGATGTAGCTGAACTATCACAATACTTGGATACCACAATACCTCCAAACAACCCATACCTACTCTCCTACTACCCAATCCAAGGAGAGCATCTGAACCCGTCCTCCATACTTTCGATGGTCGACAGCGTGAATGGGCAAAATCTATTACATATCCTGCCTATGAAAAACTACCCTCCGATAGAAACTATGCCAGAGTTAATTCAAAGTTACCAAAACCTTGTGATAGCTCACTTTATGCAGAATCAGCACTTGATAGATGTGGGAAGGAATATGTTAAACATGCAAGTCAACTCGATGATACCTCCCATGGGCAACTTGAATGCGCCCTTATTTTCACTGATGAACTATGCAGATTTATCGCTGCCACAACTCCTACAGACATTGTCATCCGAAGGTGTAAACACCTCGGATCAGGTGGTTCCTCAACTCCTAGAGATGCCATTCACTCAAGGACAGGAGGAGGAAACACCAAGAGGCAACACTCAGGTAATGATACCTTTCACACTGGAAGATACACTAACTTTCACTTTTCTGGAAAATGTAGAAGAAAGGATTCTGGCAATTGTTCACCCTCCACTACCCAAGATATCGCTCAAAATTCGATCTTACTTGAAGAAGGACATCCACCAATATGTGGTGGTTTTAGCTGCCCCAAAAAAGGAATTGGACAGCTCACTCTTCCACAATCAAGTGGCACTGAACCTGGAGATGTCTCTTGCTCCAGGAGGGAGCTCTACTCCGATAATCCCGCATCCAATGAAGATCATTGTTTGGAATTGTAGGGGTGCAAATAACCCAACCATTAAAAGAAATGTCATGGATTTAATTACCGCTAATAATTCGACTGTTCTAGCTCTGACTGAAACTCGTATGGAAGAACATGAAGCATTACTGCATATGCTCCCATTTAATGACCTCATGCAGGTACCAGCATCAGGTTATTCTGGAGGGATAGCTCTATTCTGGAACAACAATGAGTTAGCTATCAACCCTACAGTGCTTATTGAACAAGAAATTCACGCTACTCTTCAGGTTAGTCCTAATACAACCCCTTGGAATTTCTAAGTTATTTATTCTAGAAATAGTTATAAATTCAAAAACAATTATGGAAAAACCTAGCAAATTTGTCTAATACTATTAGTGGACCATGGTTAATGTGTGGAGACTTTAATGAAGTCTCAAATGCTTCGGAAAAATTTGGAGGTAATCCGATTAACAACAATCATGTTTCCAACTTTTTAGATTGTATGAACCACCTAAATATGATAGACTTAGGTTTCACAGGACCTAGGTTCACTTGGACTAACATGAGCAAAAATAATAGAAATATTATTATGGAACGCATAGATAGATTTCTTTGTAACCCACAATGGTTGGAAATGTATCTGGATTCAAATATAACCCACCTTCCACGCACTTACTCAGATCATTTTCCTCTAATTCTAAACTTAGCTAAACTAAATGATAAGCCAAAAAGAAGTTTTCGATTCGAAACAATGTGGTTACGACATCCGGAATTTAGTAATATAGTTACCTCTTCATGGCATTTAAACTACAATTGTGAGGCTGCTGCAAATAACTTTGCTTCTCTAGCTTCATCATGGAACAAATCTGTTTTTGGTAATATCTTTTAAAAAAAAAAGATCATAAAAGCTAGGCTAGAAGGCCTCCAAAAAATGTACCCGAATAGAAAACATAATTTCCACTATAATCTGGAATATTCCTTAATACAAAATTATAATAACATTTTAAAACAAGAGGAAGACTATTGGAAACTTAAATATAGGGTCCAATGGTTAATGGAAGGTGACGCTAATACTAATTTCTTCCACACAACTGCTATCACTAGACGAAGAAGAAATAGAATAATGGGATTAGTAGACCCAGTTACCAGCTGGTCTTTTGATAAGAAAAACATTAAATCTACAGTCCTTAAACATTTTCAACAAATTTACTCAACAGATCTTCCCGATAGCAACCAGATTGATATGCCTAGAAGTACAATAGGACTCTCCACTAAAGATCAAAACCAACTAAAACTCTTTTATCTCTTCATGAACCCTTCTTGAATTCTTGATAAGAATTCCTTGTATGAGTTTATTCTCTTCTCCCATTATTTAATCTAGTAATTATATGTGTATTTAATTGTTAGAATAATCTTTTTTTCTTCTAATTTCTATTCTTCCTAATCTAATTTCTTTCTTTTCTTGACAATCCTTTGAATTCATCTCTATTTTATTTATTGTGTTCATCTTTGGTATATTATTTTACATTAATTGGTATAAGAGCAAGCCTAAAAAATTATTCTTACAATTCTTAATCCTTGATCATATTATCTTTTGTTGAAAATTCAAAAACAAATCTGGAAAAAAAAAATCGGTCTGAAAATTGGAGCAATTTTCGAATGGGTATTATTGAAATTTGTTAAAAATAGTCTAAAGTGATTGAATATCAAATTTGAGAACATTTAGAGTTGATTTGAAGTTGATTTTGTCCAATTTTCTCCCATTTTTGAGTTGAATTTTTTGCACTATTTAAAGTGCAAAAATTTGAGGTTTGGAGCTCTTTTTGTGGAAATTTTGGCCTCATCTTTTGGATCTAAGTTGTTTTGAGTTTTGATCATGGGTAAACTATATTAGGTTCTAATTTTGGAATCTAATGATGAATTTGGGGTCAATTTGGAGTTCAAAAATTGGGTCATTTCCCTTGTGTGAACTTTATAGATAATTTTGAAGTTTGAGTTAATTTCTTACTTCAAATACTATTGGGCGATGCTTAAAAGTGCTCCATATTGATTGGGTAAATATGATTAGAGTTGGGTGTTGATAAATTTTATGGTGACTTTGAATGAATTTCTTGTTGATTCTAGATTCTACCTGTCATTCATAACTAATCGTTTGCTAATATTTTAGTATACTTATTCTTATTCTTTGTATTAGTAAATGAGTGCTTTAAATTTATTTTGTGTCAATTCATTCTTGCTTTTCTCTTTATTTTCTTTGTGAATTTCTTGATTCATGAACTACTAGTTTTAATTGTTCTTCTTTATTTAACCATCATCTCCACTCCGAACCGATACTTGGATACTTACTTTAAGTTGATTGAGTTGTTGGTTCTTGAAGAGATTTGAGAAAATTCTCTTAAAAGAAAAAAAGGTAAGAGTTGGTGAGATTAATTGAGTGAGGTCTAAAAGCCTTGACCTTGAGTGTATACATAAGTGTTGAGTGATACACATGAGAGAGTAAATTTGTGAGGTACTTTTATTTTGTTACTACTCTCTTTTGATTGCAAGTATGTCTTCTATAGCTTCGGATGGTCTTTGTGATGATAATTTTGAAGATTATAGCTATGAGGATAATGAGAGTTATTATGGTGAATACGATGGAGCAAATGAAGATTATGGATCCTATGGTGAAGAATGTGAGTATGAAGACTCTTATGCTTTGAACAATGACTTTGAAGATGGTGATGCTTCAAGGTATGACTCTTTCACATACTCGTCTTGTGATGAGTCGAATAGTGAAGAAAGTGATTATGGGCTTGATGATGATAATGAAAAAACCCTTGAAGAATATTTTTGTTCGTCTTCTTACTATTATTCTAATTCTAAACATGAGAATGGTAGTAGTTCTTATGTTTATTTTGTTGGAGGAGGTGGTAGATCTTTCACAAAAAAATTAAGACAAAATGTGAATATATATAATACCATGGTAGAAATGTTGTGCATCGGCCTAATAATGACTTGAATGCTTTGATAAAAGGAGATCATTTTGTTGAACAACATGAGTGTGATGAAGCATGCATTGACCAATTTGTGGAAGAAAGAAAGAACATGTTTCATGTTTATGGTAAAATTGAAGGACTTTGTAGTGCCATGATTATACATAATAAGGGTTCCATAAATATTGCTAGTTCAAGCATGGTTGAGCACTTAAAGTTGAAGACTAGGAAACATCCTCAACCATATGATTTGTCATGGTCAAATGAAAAAGGAACTTTAGATATCACAAAATAAGTTTTGGTGAAGTTCCAACTTTGCAAATTTCATGATGAAATACTATGTGATGTTATCCCAATGAAAGCTTGTCACTTGTTACTTGGTAGGTCTTGGATAATCGAAAGAGAAGCCACATTTAATAAAAAGACTAACAAGTGTCATGTCAACCTAAGAGGTCAAGAGTGTTTCTTTATGTCATTTACACTTTCAAAAGTGAAAGAAAGGTATTTGGAGTTGTTAAGATTGACAAGAAGAAAGGCCAAGCTTGAGAAAAAAGATGTCATTGCTAAAGAGAAGAACATGAAGAAAAAAGTTGATGATTCTCAAAGTGTAAAGTTCAAAGTTAAAGTGAAGAGTCATCATAATCCTTCAAAAGGAATTCTTGGGCCTTGTCCAATGTTAAATGACCTTGAGAGAGAAAAGATTGAGAGAAGTAAGGGAGTGACAAGTGGAAACTCAAGAGTGGAAAAAGGAGAGCTTGAGTTGAGGATAGTAAGTGTGTTGCCACAAGAAAAGAGAGAAGCATTGAAAATGAGAAAAATAAAAAGAAAGAGGAAAAGAAAATTGAGAGAAGTGAAGAAAAAGAGAGTTTGACAGAGTTTGCTTCTTGTTTTAACTCTAATGCTAATTCTTCTTTTCTAGTTGCAATGTCTCTTTTGTAAGTGCGCTTAAAAATAAAGACATGAAGAAAATAACAATGGAAAGTCTTTCATCATTGAAGATTCAAGAGTTGTTTGAGTCACCCACTACATCTTCAAGTGTTAAAATGAGCTTCAATGATAAATACAAAGTAAAGAAGAAATTTTAAGAGCATTTCAAGGTAAAATGACTCACTCTAAGACTTTATTTCCTTCAAGTAATTTTGACGGAGGTTTTAGTTTAGGTGAAAGTTATTTTTCTTTTAAGAAAAATAATTCTTTTCTTTATGATAAAAGTAATGTTGAATGTTGTAGTCAAGCACTAGTTGAAGTTACTTGTAAAAATTATGGTGATAATTCTTTTGATTTTAATGTGTTTGCAACTAGTGTTCACACTTATGATGAATTTGAAAGATTAAAAAGAAATTCTTTAATTACATGTGATGTTGTGAATTATGAATATTCCTTATGTAAAAAGAATGTTCTTATTGTTGATGGTGGTATTGAGGAGTCACTCCATGATAAGCATGAATTTAAGAAATGTGATTCTTTTGAAATTGTTTGTGATAGCCAACTTGTTTGTGTTGAAATGTCACTAGTTGAGGGGACTTGTGAATTATTTAGTGAACCTCAACTTAGTGTTGAAAATGTAGTTGGTTATTTTTAAAATAAAAAAATGAGGATTTTGAGTATGACACTCCACCTTTATTTGATAGAGATGAAAATAAATTTCTTGATTCTACTTTAATTTTATTTGATGAAATTCATGATGTTGATGGTAATATGTGTCATTTGAAAAGTAGCAATGGCTTATTATATTTTGACTTTACTCCATTAGTTGAGTTAAAGTATGAAACCAAAATTATTGAATCTTATGAGCTTAAATTGTTTCCAACTAATAATGTGAGAATTAATGAGTTTGAAGGCCAAACAAGTGACTCTTTGAATGTGCATAGTTTTGTTGATTCTATATCTTTTTTCACTCATAGAGATCATATCATGGATAATCTTGTGAAGGAGGATATTTGTCTTTTTGAGAGTGAATTTAGATACATTGATTCTTCATTGTATAGTAATTTTTCTCTCTTTAAAGATAATACTTTATTTAAAAATAATATTATCGTTTATAATTATGAACATAGTGATATTTTGGATGAAGTTGATAATGTAGCAACTTTTGAAGGCTTCAAGGTACATGATAATCCACTATGGGATACAATATGGAAAGATAATAATGAACCTACAAATGAAAGTGAAGTAATTGATGCTAGCATGAGTATTAATTTCTTTACTTATTCTACTCCACCTTTTGAAGACACATTCTTATTAAATTATGTCAATACTTCTTTCCTCAAATGTGATGACAAGTTATTTAAAGATTCGTATAATCTAATTGAAGAGATTAATTTGATTTCATTTTTTGATGATGATTTCTTATTGATATTTTTGGGGATGCTTATTGTGATTCTTGATATTGTCAAGGGATTAAAATTTATTTTTGATCCCGATGATGTTTCTTATTGTATTGGTATTATTTTGAAAAATTACGATAATCTTTGTCTAGTTATTGTTTTCTTCTTTGTGTTGCAAGACTTGAATTCGAGGAAGAATTCTTTTCAGGAAGGGGAGAATGATAGAATATGGATTATTCATCATAGATATGAAGACCGTCAATTAAATCCAAAGTATTTTGAAGACCTTAGAAGATTAATGAAAGAAGCATGGAAGGTCAACAATATACTAAAGTGGAAATTAAAGCAAGAAATGACTACATTTTAAATAATTAATTGGCTAGACAATACAATTTTATTGTTTCCTTGTTTTTATTCAAGGGTATTATTGCAATAGTTTAGGTTAGTTTATCTACTATTATAAATAGTAGAAACTAGGATTTTATTTCATTAGTTAGTTTTTGGATGTACTTGGCTCCGTTGTGAGTTCTGGAGAAAATCCTTTTATCTCTTCATGAACCCTTCTTGAATTCTTGGTAAGAATTCCTTGTATGAGTTCATTCTCTTCTCCCATGGTTTAATCTAGTAATTATATATTTATTTAATTGTTAGATTAACCTTTCTTTCTTCTAATTTCTTTCTTTTCTTGATAACCCTTTGTATTCATCCCTATTTTATTTGTTGTGTTCATCTTTGGTGTATCATTTTACATCAATAACCAAAACAATGCTAATAACAAGATCATGTGTGAAAACTACCCTTAGAATCTGAAAGTTGTGTACCAAAACATCTATAATGTCTAGAGAATGGGAATGCAACCCCAAAAACAAGGAATCTAAGTCTGAAATAATGGACTAGAAGTATGCTAGATGAAACCATGGTAGCCCAGAAGAAGTAGTTCACCCTTGGAATCTGAAAACGTCGGAACTACAACTGAAATTATGTAGCAGCCGCCGGAATATGTTATGTACTCACAAAAAGGAAAGCAAGTACAGAATCAGTATACAACTACAGTGTACTGGTAGGATCATCGGTCGGCTCCAATAAACAACATATGAACAATAAATCAAGGTTGAGTAAAGCAGTACAACATGTAATAACAAGCCAGCAATATAACCCCAGGCTCTTAGTCTTTCTTCTAACTTACCAAACACATGAAACGGGTTCAACAACCACCACAATAATAAATAATGACAATAAGCATATACCCTTTTTAAGTAATCCGGACCAATCAAGAATCCCTAAAATAACACCTAAGTGTTTAACATACAATTCTCGATTTACCAAAGGACTAACCCCATATTTAAGTACAACTATCCGGCCTCTCATGGATCCATATGCAACAATTGCAGTTTCAACAATCAACCTAGTCCACTTATAGAACCATCGATAAAATACAATCAATAAGTATAATTAAACCCATACCAGACGTGGTACCCGAGTCAATCATTATAAAACCTGTACCAGGCATGGTACCCGAGTCAACCATTATAAAACCTGTACCAAGCATGGTACTCGAGTCAACCAATAAGTATCCCATACCAGGCATGGTACCTGAGCTAACCAATATGTATCCCTTACCAGGCGTGGTACCTGTGGTACCTTATCCAACCGAATATCACACACAATTCAATAAGTCAATAATTAATAAACAAAATCACACTTGTAAACCAACAAGCAACCAAACCAAGTTTATTTCACATGATTGACACCCAGATACTTAGACATTCATAATTTCATTCCCTAAGCATGCAATGCACATACAATACTAAGCGACAGTTACATGAACACATATTATATTTGGAAAAATAATAATCATCATCTACCTCGAATAGCTTAGAAGCTCTACTGGACAGGAGCCTTTCTGTTTTTCGAAGCTTTCTCTTGTTCTTGGTCTTTAGGAAGAAAAATGGTGGAAATCCCAGTTAAAATTTCCCAAATCGCCTATGACCTTCCCCAAAACATTCTTGAGAATTTTTGAACGTTTTTGGAGAAGTTTCTGCATTTACAGTGACTTACTCTGCTATAGCGGTCCCTACTCGGCTATAGCAGCACTGCTATAGCGGATCCGACTGCTATAGCGGTCACTACTAAAAATAGCTCAAAAAGGAACGGATAGAAAAGCGACAGACAGCGTCACTTCTAAAAAGCGATGGAAAAAGCGACGTTGTCCGTCGCTTTTCTATTTTTTTTAATTTATAATTATTTTTTTACAAAAGCGACAGACAACGTCTCTTTGTCCGTCGCTTTTTTTGGCGAATTTTTGCGCCAAAATTATTTATAAATAATTATTTTTTATTTTTTATTATAAGCGACGGACAGCGTCGCAATTATTAAAAAAAATTAAAAAAATTTTTAAAGAAAGCGAAGCTGTCCGTGGCTTTCTTTAAAATTTAATTTATATTAAAAAAATAGAAAAGCGACGGACAGCGTCGCTTTTGTCCATTGCTTTTAGGTCAATACGCAGTCAACTCATTTAAAAAAGTGACGGACAAAAGCGATATTGTCCGTCACTTTTTAAAAACTAAAGTGACCCAGATCGGGTCACTCTTCATTTTCCTCTTCTCTCTTCTCTCTTCTCTCTTCTCTCCACAAACCTCCACACCTCCACACACATCCACACCTTCAAGCCATCGTTGTCATCGCTACTGCCGCTGCCATTTCTGCTGCCGTCGCTGCCACATCCACGCTACCTCCTTCTTCCTCCATCATTAATTTTTGGATTAGGGCTAATTTAAAATTCAAGGTTAAATTTTTTTTTACTTTTTTCAATTACATTAAATTTATTTTAGGTTAATGTTAGATTAAGAACATTGTTAGTTGTTATGTAGATTATAACTTGAATTAGTAGTATTTAAAATTTCAAGTTAGGGTTTATTTGATTTTTTTTGTTATTATTAGCAAGTTTATTAGTTTCGGATCTTTCAATTATTTTTTATCATTTATTTTAAGTTAGTGTTAGATTATGAACCGGAGCACTGGGATGGATAAATCCCCTATCTAGGAGTTCCTGTAGCTGAGTCTTAAGTTCCCTCAACTCTGCCGGAGCCATACGATACGGAGGAATGGAAATGGGATGAGTGTCTGGCTCTAAATCAATACCAAAGTCTATATCCTTGTTCGGAGGCATACCAGGCAAATCCGCTGAAAACACCTCTAGAAACTCAGAAACCACCGGAACTGACTCAATAGATGGGAACTCCACACTATCATCCCGTAGATGCACCAAGAAGGCTAGACATCCCCTTCCCACTAACTTTCTAGCCCGAACAAACGATATTATCTTAACTGGCTTAGGCCTGTACACACCTTCTCACTCTAGTCTATCCTTACTCGGAATCTCTAGAGCCGCAGTCTTGGTGTTATAGTTCAACACCGCATGATAAGGGGATAGACAGGTCATACCCAAGATAATATCAAAATCAGCCATATCCAGAATTACCCAGTCTACCCAAGTATGCAACCCCACAAACATAACAGAACAGTGCCGATAAACATGAGTCACAATCACAGACTATCCAACCAGGGTAGAAACATGGATAGGTAAATCAAGGATATCACAAATTAAGTCCAGACCCAATGCAAAACTCACAGACACATAAGAATATGTAAAACCTGGGTCGAATAATATTGAAGCCATTTTTTCGCAGACAAGAATGGTAGTTGTGATCACCGCATCTAAGTCTTCTACCTCGGTCCTCCCTGGAAAAGCATAGCAATGAGCCCGATCATCAATCCGGGCAACTTTCCGAGCCGGCTGCACTGCACCCCTGCATGCGCTGCCGTTCCCCCTATCTCCCCGGCCTCCTTGAAAGTTACCTCACCCACCCTGTGGATGACCTCTAACATTACTGACTCTGCATGTCGGGACCACTGCTCTAGGCTGCTGCTAACCCTGCTTACCTATCTGCCTATGTGGGCACTCCCTCTTAAAGTGGCCCAGATTACCACAATGGAAGCAACCACGGTCAAGTGCAGGTCTGCTAGCTGATGTGTAAGATGCTCCCTAGCCTCTAGGAGCTGAAGACTGACCTCTCTGACGATCACCTATAGTAGCTGGAAGAACTGACTGAATAGGACGGACCGAGTAAGCCTGCTGATTCTGGCCCCTGGAGTATGAACCACTAAAATTTCGCTCATTCTGGGGCTTCTTGGCTGAAGCGTTAGCCTGCCCCGCCTGCTTGACTCCCTCTAACTTCTTAAAATAGTCGACCATATCATTAAAGCCCTTCCTTGATGAAGTCATATGCACTGACAGTACCTGTAGCTCATATTCAACCCTTTCACAAACAACCGGACCCGTTCCTCCTCGGAACCCAACATCTGTGTGGCAAAATGAGATAAGGCATCGAACTTAGCCTCATAAGCATAGACTGACATGCCACCCTGCTCTAAGTTCAAGAAGTCATCTTTCTTCTGGTCCCTCAAAGTACAGGGTACGTACTTCTCTAAGATAAAAGTGTGGAACTGTTCCCAAGTCAGTGGGGGTAGAACAGAAGATCGACACTCCACATGAGACCTCAACCACTGCTTGGCATCACCCTGCAGCTGAAATTTGACAAACTCAACCCTATGTTGACGTACAATGCCCAACTTGTGCAACCTTTCATAGCAATCCAAGATGAACTCATAAGCATCCTCCTTGTCGGTACCCTGAAAAGTAGGAGGTTTCGGCTTGAGAAACTTGGTCAGCATTTCATGCTCATTCCCTGTTATCACTGGGCCTAGCATTGTCCTGAAGAAATCATTCGTGCCTGAAAATGCATCCATCCTAGGCGTTGTAGTAACCGTTGGCTGAGTATCCAAGGCTTGATTCGCAAAAGCCATGGGTATGGATCCAGTACCGACCAACCCACTCAGAATATTCCAAGCCTACTGAAAGGTTTTCTGTGTCATAGTAGGAAGGCCTGCACCCCCAACCGGTGATGCCTCCGTCTGCGCCTCTTCGTCCTCTAAAACAACTTTCACATCTTTAGCAACATATTCCTGAGGTGGGAGAGGGGTTGCTTCACGCTCTCAAGCAACCTCTTGAGCTCCACCCCTAGCGGTTGTGGCTCTACCTCATCCCCTACCCCTTTCCCTATCTCTTGTAATGACTGGGTCCATCGTTACGGGTAGTTCTATTATGCCAAGTGTTAGAGTTAGAAAACTTTGGGTTTGGGAGTTTGAAATTCTAGGCTAGGATAGCCTCGGCCGGTTTTTAGAGCGAGGTAGAGTCTATGGAAATCCGAGTAAAAATGGGTTTAAGTGTCTTGGATTGAGCTAGTTTTCCACTTAGCTAAGACATAAAGGAGTTCGGGAGATTTTTCAGAAACGCATTTGGGTAAGTAGAACTCCCGAAATCGTATTTGATGTGAAGAGGTTATTTCAGGACGTCAAAGGAAATAGATGTGTTGTGAAATGGCCAAAACTGGCAGATTTCTGGACTTTCTGTCCATGATGAGCATGGTCACGCGCGATAGCGGCCACCGCTATAGCGGTAGAAATTACCGATATAGCAGTGGTCAAAGGGCAGTTAACCCACTTAAGACCACTATAGTGGTGGGCTACCGCAATAGCGGGACCGCTATAGCGGAGCAGGGACCACTATAGCAGGCCAACTGGTTTTTAATGCAGAAACAGCTCCCAAAATATTTAGTTTTTCACAAATTTGTTTTGGAAGAAGGGCTAGGCAATTCTAGGCATTTTTCTTCTTTTTTCCGTTAACTTTCTTCCCTAAGGTAAGGTTTTCATTCCCCAATCTTTGTATTAAGTTTCTTATGCGGTAGAATTGCTAGGAGGGAATTTGGGGAAGGTTAGAATAACCTAGGTATGGTGGAATTCAGGTAAGGAAGGGGATTCCAGGCATGTGTGTTCTTGGGTATGGATTAAAGTACATTATTATGATCATAGGTTGTTTAACTCCCTATTTTATCCGTAAAAATGATAGAACTAGGAGAATTAATAGTGGAAAAGCCCGGGAAAAGGGTGCGATGATCATGGGTTGCCTGGGGTTTTGGCATTTGGTATAATCCGGCTAATGTACAAGCCTTGTGTGTTAATTATATGTACTGTGTGTTGTTTTTAGACCAAGAACGAGAGAGGAATCCGGAACCCGGGAAAACTTGAGTCGAATAGAGCTTGGAACATTTTGAGGTAGGTGATGGCTTATGATTTTCTATGAATGTGTATACTCATGTACTCATGTCTAAGTGATTGTATGCATTACATTGCTTAGGGAAATTGTGTGGAATGTCTAGGTTTCTATTTACAGTCTGTGATTAAACGGTTTTACTTGTTGGATTTACAAGTTGTGTGTGTTCATATATTGAATATGGTTTGTTGACATTTGGTTGGCTCGGATACCACACCTGGTACAGGTATAATACATAGTTGGCACGGGTACCACGCCTGGTACGGGTATAACATTCGGTTGGCACGGGTACCACATCTGGTACGGGTTTACTTTATTGTATCTTGCATTGTTTTATTGACTATTGTATTGCATTGGTTGATATTGGTTCCGTGAGTGGACCGAGTTGTTTTATTGAATGTGATACTTGGAATTGGTTCCATGAGTGGATCGGGTTGTCTAGTTAAAGGTGCTATTATTGGTGGTCCTTGAGTGGTTGGGAACTTGTTTAACTGTTGTGTTGGTCTTCGTTTAGGCCAGGGTGAATCATTACTTTTGGTAATTGTCTAGAGGGGATTCCAGGGTGGGTCTGGGCTAGACAGAAAGGTATGGTTATTGGTACATGTTTGTGGTATAGAACTGTAAGATAAGGACTTAATGCAGGAACGAGGTAGGTGGAGACTGTAGTCTAGGATCTGTATACTTGTTGCATGTTTTCCATATATTACTTGTATATATTGTACTGTTATCTATACTGTTCACTTGGAAACTGGCTGATGATCCTACCAGTACATAGTGGTGGTGTACTGATACTGCACTTGTCTTTCTTTTGGTGAGTACAGGAAATTTACCAGCGACTAAGACGCGACCTCGCATCTAGCACCGGCGAGTTCTGACTTTCAAGGGTGAGCTGCTTGTTTCGAGCTACCTTGGGTTATCTTAGAGTTTCAGTCCATTTGTTTTGGACTTAAAACTATTTCATTTTGTCTTTTGGGGTTGCTTCCCCGTATTCTAGATATTTGGTATTGATGTTTGGTACAATGACTTTCAGTTCCTAGGAGGGATTTTCTGCAGGATAATAATTATGTTTAGTTATTGAATTGCTTAATTGTTAGTTTACTTTTTGCTTGCTGGTTTTAGGATATTAGTCTAGGCAAGAGTTAAAATCTATTGGTTCGCTCATTCGGGGGTTGGGTGGGTGCTACTCACGATGGTTTGGGTCATGACAAAGATGGTATCAGAGCCTAGGTTCATTGATCTCGTTGTACCAAACAGGTCTAGTAGAGTCTTGCAGAATGGTGCGGTACTTTTCTTCGAGAGGCTATGGGGCTTTAGGAAAAACTATATCTTCCTTCTGTCCTTCGTGCTATAACTCAATTCCAATCGGTATCTAACCTCGTTCACTCTTTTGTTCGCAGATGGTTACTACAAGAAATAACGGAGCAAGGCCAGCGGGCCCAGCAGTTTGCAGCAGAGGTAGGGGACGAGCTGGAGCCACACCCGCCAGGAGTGGAGCTCGAGCTGCTGCTGCCCGTGAGGTAACCCCTCCCCCACCTCAGGATCATGTGGATAATGATGTAGAAGAAGTGGTTGTAAAGGATGGAGGGGCTCAGGAGGAGGCGGCACCGGTTGGAGGTGCAGGCCTTCCTACTATGACACCAAAAGCTTTTAGGCAGGCGTGGGATATTCTGAGTGGGTTGGTTGTTTCTGGAGCCATACCCGCAGCTTATGAAAATCAGGCCTTGGATACTCAGCCAGCGGTTACTACTACACCAAGGATGGATACAGCTTCGGGCACAACTGATCTCCTCAGGCCAATGCTAGGCCCAGTGATGACAGGTAATGAGCATGAAATGCTGACTAAGTTCCTTAAGCCGAAACCTCCGATGTTTCAGGGTACAAACAAGGAGGATGCCTATGAGTTCATCCTGGATTGCCATGAGAAGTTGCACAAGTTGGGTATTGTACGTCAGCATGGGGTGAAGTTTGTCACTTTTCAGTTGCAGGGTGATGCCAAGCAGTGGTGGAGGTCTCATGTTGAGTGTCGGTCTTCTATCCTAACTCCACTGACTTGGGAGAAGTTCCATTATTTCTAGAGAAGTATGTTCCCCGTACTTTGAGGGACCAGAAGAAGGATGAATTTCTGAACTTAGAGCAGGGTAGCATGTATGTCTCAGCTTATGAGGCAAAGTTCCATGCGTTGTCTTGTTTTGCTACACAGATGTTGGGTTCCGAAGAGGAACGGGTTTGGTTGTTTGTCAAGGGTCTGAATAGTGATCTGCAGGTACTGTCAGTGCATATGACTTCTTCAAAAAAGGTTTTTAATGATGTGGTGGATTATGTGAAGAAGATTGAGGGAGTTAGGCAAGCAGGGCAGGCTAAGGCTTTAGCCAAGAAACCCCGGAATGAGGGAAACTATAGTGGTTCATACTCCCGGGGTCAACATCAGCAGGATTATCCGGCCCGTCCTATTCAGTCAACTCTGCCAGCTATAATAGGTGGTCATCAGGGAGCTCAGTCTTCAGCTCCTAGAGGCCAGGGAGCATCCTATACATCAGCTAGCAGACCTACTCTTGACCGTGGTTGCTTCCATTGTAGTGAGTTGGGCCACTTTAAGAGGGAGTGTCCACATAGACAGACCGGTAATCAGGGTCAGCAGGAGACTAGAGTAGTGGTTCCGACAGGAAGAGGCAGTAATGCTAGGGGTCGCCCACAGGGTGGGCGAGGTAATTTTCAGGGAGGCCGGAGAGACAGAGGGAAAGGCAGCGCAGGCAGGGGTGTGGCGCAGCCTTCCCGGGAAGTTGCCCGGATTGATGATCGGGCACATTGCTCTACTTTTCCAGGAAAGACTGAGGAAGAAGCCTCAGATGCGGTGATCACATGTACTATTCTTTTCTATGATAAAATGGATTCGGTATTATTTGACCCAGGTTCTACATATTCTTATATGTCTGTGAGTTTTACTTTGGGGCTGGGTTTGACCTGTGATATACTTGATTCCCCTATCTATGGTTTTACCCCAATAGGAGAGTCGGTGGTTGTGACTCATTTATATCATGATTGTTCTGTTGTTTTTGTGGGGTTACATACTTGGGTAGACTTAGTAATTCTGGATATGGCTGATTTTGATATTATCTTGGGTATGACTTGCTATCTCCTTATCATGCTATTTTGAACTGTAACACCAAGACTGTAGCTTTAGAAATTCTGGGCAAGGATAGGCTAGAGTGGGAAGGTGTGTACAGGCCTAAGCCAGTTAAGATAATATCATTTGTTCGGGCTAGGAAGCTAGTGGGGAGGGGGTGTCTAGCCTTCTTGGCTCATCTCCAGGATGATAGTGTGGAGTCTTCTCCTATTTAGTCAGTTCCAGTGGTTTCTGAATTTTTAGAGGTGTTTCCAATGGACTTGCCTAGCATGCCTCCGGACAGAGACATAGATTTTTGTATTGATTTGGATCCAGGCACTCATCCCATTTCCATTTCTCCGTATAGAATGGCTCCACCAGAGTTAAGGGAACTTAAGACTCAGTTGCAGGAACTCCTAGATAAGGGATTTATATGTCCCAGTGCTTCACCTTGGGGTGCCCCGGTCTTGTTTGTAAAGAAGAAGGATAGTAGTATGCAGATGTGCATAGATTATAGGCAATTGAACAAGGTGACCATCCGAAATAAGTACCCTCTACCCTGTATAGATGATTTGTTTGACCAGCTTCAGAGTGCATCAGTGTTCTCAAAAATTGACTTGAGGTTGGGGTACCATCAGCTAAAGATTAAACCTGAGGACATTCCGAAGACTGATTTTTTGACTCGGTATGGACAATACGAGTTTCTAGTAATGTCGTTTGGTTTGACCAATGCACCGGTAACATCCATGAGTTTGATGAATGGGGTGTTTAAGTCCTACTTGGATTCTTTCGTTATCGTGTTCATCGCTAATATTTTGATCTACTCTAAGAGTTGGGAGGAGCATGCTAATCATCTTCGTATTGTGCTGGATATCTTGAGGCACCCAAAGCTTTATGCAAAATTCACTAAATACGAGTTTTGGTTGACTTATGTGGCATTTTTAGGGCATGTAGTGTCAGAAAAAGAGGTGATTGTGGATCCCCAGAAAATTAAGGCAGTCAAGAGTTGGGTTCGGCCTAGCTCTGTGACCGAGGTAAGGAGTTTTATTAGGCTCGCGGGTACTACCGGAGGTTTGTTAAGAATTTTGCTTCTATTTCTACTCACCTGACCATGCTGACATAGAAGAAGGTACCGTTCGTGTGGTCCGACAAGTGCGAGGAGAGCTTCCAAAAGCTCAAGACACTTTTGACCACAGCCCCTATTTTATCCTTGCCGGTTGAAGGTAAAGACTTTGTTGTTTATTGTGATGCTTGACATTCTGGTTTGGGTGTTGTGTTGATGCAGGACAGGAATGTGATATCCTATGCATCCAGGCAGTGGAAGGTGTATGAGAGGAATTACCCGACTCACGATTTAGAGTTGGCAGCAGTGGTTTTTGCTTTGAAAATCTGGAGACACTATCTTTATGGTGTCAAGTATGAGGTATTCACAGATCATCGTAGTCTGCAGCACAGTTTCACTCAGAAGGATTTGAATCTGAAGAAGAGGAGATGGATGGAGTTATTGAAGGATTATGATGTGATAATTCAGTACCACCCGGGTAAGGCTAATGTGGTGGCAGACACATTGAGCCGGAAAACTGTTAGCATGGATAGCTTGGCTTGTTTGGAGGCGTCCAAATGACCATTGGCTAAGGAGATTCGGGCTTTGGAGGCCAATTTCATGCACTTGGGTGTTTCAGATCAAGGTGGGTTGTTGGCCAATATTGAGGTCAAGGCCACTTTCATAGAGGAAATAAAGGCAAAACAGTTTCAGGATCTAAAACTGGGTAAATTGCGAGGCAAGGTAATATCCGGGGAGTCCAGAGATATCATGTTAGACTCTGGTGGAGTGTTGCATTCCAGGGAGAGGATTTGTGTTCCTCGGGTTGACGATATAATTCAGAAAATCTTGGTAGAAGCTCATGGTTTGCGGTACTCAATTCATCCGGGTGTGACCAAAATGTACAGGAACTTGAGGCAGTGTTACTGGTGGCCCAGGATAAAAAGGGACATAGTAGATTTTGTGTGCAAATGTCAGAACTGCCAGCAGGTAAAGTATGAGTATCAAAGACCTAGAGGACTTTTTCAGAGAATGCCAATTCCAGAGTGGAAGTGGGAAAGGATAGCCATGGATTTCGTGGTGGGTCTTCCCAAGACATTGGGGAAGTATGACTCAATTTAGGTCATTGTTGACAGGCTGACCAAGTCCTCTCATTTCATTCCGATCAGGGTAGATTACAATTCGCAACAATTGGCTAAGATCTACGTGAATGAGATTGTGAGACTGCATGGGGTACCACTGTCCATCATTTCAGACAGGGGTACGCAGTTTACTTCTAAGTTCTGGGGCAAGTTACATGAAGATTTGGGTACAAAACTCACCTTTAGCACAGCCTTCCACCCTCAAACTGATGGTCAGTCAGAAAGGACGATCTAGGTATTAGAGGACATGCTGAGAGCATGTGTGATAGACTTCGGGGGTCATTGGGACCAGTTTCTACCGTTGTGCAAATTCTCGTACAACAATACCTACCACTCCAGTATTGATATGGCACTATTTGAGGTCCTGTATGGGAGGAACTGCAGATCACCAATTGGGTGGTTTGAGGAAGGCGATGTGAAGCCTCTGGGCGTAGACTTAGTGAAGGAAGCGCAGGAAAAGGTAAGGGGCATACAGACCAAGTTGTTGGCTACTCAAAGCAGGCAGAAGGAGTATGCAGATTACAAGGTCTGGGACATGGACTTTCAGGTTTGTGAATAATTATTGCTAAAGGTATCGCCAATGAAAAGGGTTATGCGGTTTGGCAAGAAGGGCAAGCTTAGCCCTCGGTTCATCAGTCCGTTTGAAGTGCTTGAAATTATGGGGCCAGTGGCTTACAAGTTAGCACTGCCACCTAGTTTGTCGGGCGTCCATTCGGTATTCCATGTATCCATTCTTAAGCGATACAATAGGGATAGGGACTACATCATCAAGTGGGATGAGGTACTTTTCAATAAGGATCTTCGTTATGAGGAGGAATCGGTTTTGATTCTTGCTCGGGATGTCCGTAGGATGAGGAAAAAGGTGATTGATATGGTGAAGGTTCAGTGGAAGCATCATCCGGTTGAGTAAGCCACTTGAGAAACTGAGAAGCACATGCGGGACAAGTACCCTCAATTATTTGAGGATTCAGGTACTACACTTCCTTCCGTTTATTTTAGTAATTTTGGGTTTGATTATTCGGGGATGAACGATGAGTAAATTGGTATCTGTTGTAATAATCGAGTCCATCATTATAGGTAGTTCCATCGTGCCAAGTGTTAGAGTTAGAAAACTCTGGGTTTGGGAGTTTGAAATTCTGGGCTAGGCTAGCCTCGATTGGTTTTGGAGCGAGGTAGAGTCTAGGGAAATCCGGGTAAAAATGGATTTAGGTGTCTTAGATTGAGCTAGTTTTCCACGTAGCAAAGATATAAAGGAGTCCGGGGGAATTTTCGGAATCGCATTTTGGGTAAGTAGAACTCCCGGAATCGCATTTGACGTGAAGGGGTTATTTCAGGACATCGGGAGAAACAGGTGTGTTGTAAAATGGCCAAAACTGGCAGATTTCTAAACTTTATGTCCGTTATGAGTGCGGTCACGCGTGATTGCGGCCACCGCTATAGCAGTAGAAAATTACCGCTATAGCGGCGGTCAAAAGGTGGTCAACCCATTTAAGACCGCTAAAGCGACGGGCTATCGCTATAGCAGAGCGTGGACCGCTATAGCAGGCCGATGGGTTTTTAATGCAGAAACAGCTCCCAAAACATTTAATTTTTCACAAGTTCATTTTGGGAGAAGGGCTAGGTGATTCCAGGCATTTTTTTTTCCTTTTTCCGTCAACATTCTTCCCTAAGGTAAGGTTTTCGTTCCCCAATCTTTGTATTACATTTCCTATGTTATAGAATTGCTAGGAGGGAATTTGGGGAATGTTAGAATAACCTAGGGATGGTGGAATTCAGGAAAGGAAGGGGATTTCAAGCATGTGTGTTCTTGGGTATGGATAAAAGTACATTATTATGATCGTAGGTTGTTTAATTCCCTATTTTATCCATAAAAATGATAGAACTAGGAGAATTAACCGTGGAAAAGCTTGAGAAAAGGGTGGGATGATCATGGGTGGACTGGGGTTTGGGAATTTGGTATAATCCGGGTAATGTACAAGCCTTGTGTGCTAATTATATGTACTGTGTGTTGTTTTTAGACCAAGAACGAGAGAGGAATCTGGAACACGGGAAAGCTCAGGTCGAATGTGGAACAAGTAGGTGATGGCTTATGATTTTCTGTGAATGTGTATATTCATGTACTCGTGTCTAAGTGATTGTATGCATTACATTGCTTAGGAAAATTGTGTGGAATGTCTAGGTTCCTATTTACAATTTGTGATTAAACGGTTTTACTTGTTCGATTTACAAGTTGTGTGTGTTCATATATTGACTGTGGTTTGTTGATATTCAATTGGCTCGGGTACCACGCCTAGTACGGGTATAATACATGGTTGGCACGGGTACCACGCCTGGTACGGGTATAACATTCGGTTGGCACGGGTACCACATCTGGTCTGGGTTTACTTTATTGCATCTTGCATTGTTTTATTGACTATTGTATTGCATTGGTTGATATTGGTTCCGTGAGTGGACCGAGTTATTTTACTAAATGTGATACTTGGAATTGGTTCCGTGAGTGGATCGGGTTGTCTAGTTAAAGGTGCTATTATTGGTAGTCCTTGAGTGGTGAGGAACTTGTTTAACTGATGTGTTGGTCTTGGTTTAGGCCGGGGTGAATCATTACTTTTGGTAATTGTCTAGAGGGCATTACAGGGTGGGTCTGGGCTAGACGGAAAGGTATGGTTATTGGTACATGTTTGTGGTATAGAACTGTAAGATAAGGACTTCATGCGGGAACAAGGTAGGTGGAGACTGTAGTCTAGGATCTGTATACTTGTTGCATGTTTTCCATATATTTACTTGTATATGTTGTACTATTATATATACTGTTTACTTGGAAACTGGCTGATGATCCTACCAGTACACAGTGGTAGTGTACTGATACTGCACTTGTCTTTCTTTTGGTGAGTACAGGAAATCTACCAGCGACTGAGACGTGACCTCGCATCTAGCACCGGCGAGTTCTGACTTTCAAGGGTGAGCTGCTTGTTTCGAGCTACCTTGGGTTATCTTAGAGTTTCAGTCCATTTGTTTTGGACTTAAGACTATTTCATTTTGCCTTTTGAGGTTGCATCCCCGTATACTGGATATTTGGTTTTGATGTTTGGTACAATGTCTTTCAGTTCCTAGGAGGGATTTTTTGCAGAATAATAATTAAGTTTAGTTATTGAATTGCTTAATTGTTAGTTTATTTTTCGCTTGCTGGTTTTAGGCTATTAGTCTTGGCAAGGGTTGAACTCTATTGGTTCGCTCATCCGGAGGTTGGGTGGGTGCCACTCATGATGGGTTGGGTCGTGACACCTCTGGCACGAGCTGTCGGGACCGCTGGCCTCGTTCTATTATTCTTTGTAGTAATCATCTGCGGACAGAAGAGTGAATGAGGTTAGATACCAATTTGTATCACCAGATACCAATTGGAATATAGTTATAGCACAAAGGAAAGAAGGAAGAGATAGTTTTCCTAAAGTCCTATAGCCTCTCGAGGAGAACTACGGACGTCTTTGCACCATTCCGCAAGACTCTAATAGACCTGTTTGGTACGATGAGATCAACAAACCTAGGGCTCTGATACCATCTTTGTTATGACCCAGACCGTCGTGAGTGGCACCCACCCAACCCCCCGATGAGCAAACCAATAGAGTTCAACCCTTAGCCTAGACTAACAACCTAAAACCAGCAACAAAAAGTAAACTAGCAATTCAAATCAACAAAGAACTATATCATTAAAATTATCCTGCGAAAAATCCCCCTAGAACCTGAAAGTCATCGCACCAAATAATTCTACCAACATCTAGAGTACGGAAATGCAACCCTAAAACTTATACAATAAAAAAGATAGTCTAAGCCCGAAACAATTGGGCTATAACTCAAAAGGTAAGCATCAAGGTGGCTTGGTCGAACAGCTCACCGTTGATATCTTGGAACAGTTCGGCCTACAGGTGAGGTCATGCATCAACCTCCGGAAGATTTCTTGTACTCACAACAAAAACAAGCAAGTGCAGTATCAGTACACAACCACCGTGTGCTGGTAGGATCATCAGCCGGTTTCCAAATAAATAGTGTATAAGTAGTACAACTAATCAAGTAATTAGTATGAAAGACATGCAACAAGTCAACAGACCCTAGACTACAAGTCTCTACCTAGCTTGTTCCCGCATGAAATCCATCTCTTATAACTCTAAACCACAATCGTATACCAATAACTATACCTTTCCTTCTAGCCCGGACCCACCCTGGGATCCCTTCTAAACAACACCTAAGTGTTAAGCAGACAACCCGGCCTAATCTAATACCAACTATACAGATATAACAGGATTCTCGATCACTCAAGGACCACCAACGAATATGACAGTTCAATAAAATAGTCCGGTCCACTCACCGAACCAATAACAGTCAATGCAATACAACAACAACAATGCAAAGATGCAGTAAAATAACCCTTACCAGGCATGGTACCCGAGCCAACCGTTAGTATCCCATACCAAGCGTGGTACCCGAGTCAACCGTTAGTATTTCCGTACCAGGCGTGGTACCCGAGCCAACCGAATGTCAACAACCCACAGTCAATAGATGAACAAACAACTTGTAAACTAACAAGAAACACACCGTTCAATTCACAGAGTGTAAAACAGGACCCTTAGACATTCTACACAATTCCTCTAAGCAATGTAATTCATACAAGCACTTAAATAAGAGTACAAACATATACCACACATTCAAAGGAATCGTAAGCCATTACCTACCTCGAAATGATCCAAGCTCTACTCAACATGAGCTTTCCCGTGTTCCGGGTTTCTCTCTCGTTCTTGGTCTAAAATAACATACAAGTACATAAAATTAAAAAACAAGGCCTGCATATTACACGGATTATACCAAATCCCAGAACCCCAGGCCACCCATGATCATTTCACCCTTTTTCTGGGCTTTCCCACCGTTAATTTTCCTAGTTCTATCATTTTCACGGATAAAAATAGAGAATTTAACAACATATGATCATTATATTTCACTTTTAACAATACCCAAGAACTTTCATGTTTAGAATCCCTTTTCTTTCTCGGATTTCACCATTTCTAGGTTATTCCAACCTTCCCCCAAGTTCCCTCCTAGCAGTTCTACCGCATAGGAAAAGTAGTCCAAAGTTTGGGGAGTAGAAACCTTCCCTTAGGGAAGAAAAATGATGATGAACGGAGGAAAAATGCCTGAAATCGCCCTAGTTCTTCTCCCAAATGAATTGTAGAAAACTGAACTATTTTGGGAAAGTTTCTGCATTAAAAACCCATCGGCCCGCTAGAGCAGTCTCCGCTCCGCTATAGCGGTCCCGCTATAGCGGACGACTTCTGCTATAGTGATCTTAAGCGGCGTTGACCGCCTTGATTACTGCTATAGTGGTATTTTCCACTGCTATAGTTGAGATCGCTACGGCAGAGCCATTGCACTCATCATGAACAGAAAGTCTGGAAATCGCCAAAATTTGGTCATTTTACAACAGCCTTGCTTCCCCCGATGACCCGAAACAACCCCTCCACGTCAAATGTGATTCCGGGAGTTCTACTTACCCAAATTCAATTCCGAAAAGTCTCCCGGACTCCTTTATGTCTTGGCTACGTGGAAAACTAGATTAAAACAAGACACCTAACCCAATCCTTACCCGAATTTCTCTAGACTCAACCTCGCTCCAAATCCGGCTGAGGCTAGCCTAGCCTAGAATTTCAAACTCCCCAACCCAGAGTATTCTAACTCTAAAACTTGGCATGATCGAACTACCTGTAATGACAGATTCAGTCGTTATAGTTATGAACATTTATAATTCATATACTTGAATTTGTCAACTTGAATTTGATTTTAGAATTTGTGAGCATAGTAAATATCTTAGGCTCTTGATTTTAAGTTTGAATTAGGTTCTTGAATTAAGTTCTTGAATTAGTTTTCAACTTTAGGTTGTTGAATTATGTTCTTGAATTTGATTGTGAAGTTGAAATTTTTGAATTAGTTTATATTGTTGGGTTATAATCTTGAATTAGTTTTCAACTTTAGATTGTTGAATTAGGTTCTTGAATTTGATAGTGAAGTTGGAAATTTTGAATTAGCTTATACTGTTGGGTAATAATCTTGAATTAGTTTTCAACTTTAGGTTGTTGAATTAAGTTCTTGAATTTGATAGTGAAGTTGAAAATTTTGAATTAGTTTATATTGTTGGGTAATAATCTTGAATTAGTTTTCAACTTTAGGTTGTTGAATTAGGTTCTTGAATTTGATAGTGAAATTAAAAAATTTGAATTAGTTTATATTGTTGAGTTATAATTTTGAGTTACTTTTCAACTTTAGGTTGTTGAATTAGTTTCTTGAATTTGATAGCGAAGTTGGAAATTTTGAATTAGTTTATATTGTTGGGTTATAATTTTGAGTTAGTTTTCAAAATTAGGTTCTTGAATTTGATAGTGAAGTTGAAAATTTTGAATTAGTTTATATTGTTGAGTTATAATTTTGAGTAAGTTTTCAACTTTAGGTTGTTGAATTAGTTTCTTGAATTTGAAAGTGAATATGGAAAGTTTAAATTAGTTTATATTGTTGGGTTATAATCTTGAATTAGTTTTCAACTTTAAGTTGTTGAATTGGTTCTTCAATTTGATAGTGAAGTTGGAAATTTCGAATTAGTTTATATTGTTGGGTTATAATCTTGAGTTAGTTTTCAACTTTAGGTTGTTGAATTAGGTTCTTGAATTTGATAGTGAAGTTGGAAATTTTGAATTAGTTTATATTGTTGAGTTATAATTTTGAGATAGTTTTCAACTTTAGGTTCTTGAATTAGTTTCTTGAATTTGATAGTGAAGTTGGAAATTTTGAATTAGTTTATATGGTTGGGTTATAATCTTGAATTAGTTTTCAACTTTAGGTTGTTGAATTAGTTTTTTGAATTTGATAGTGAATTTAAAAATTTTGAATTAGTTTATATTGTTGGGTTATAATCTTGAATTAGTTTTCAATTTAGGTTGTATAGGAAATTTTGAATTAGTTTTCAATTTAGGTTGTATAGGAAATTTTGAATTAGTTTATATTGTTGGGTTATAATCTTGAATTAGTTTTCAACTTTAGGTTGTTGAATTATGTTCTTGAATTTGATTGTGAAGTTGGAAATTTTGAATTAGTTTATATTGTTGGGTTATAATCTTGAATTAGTTTTCAACTTTGGGTTGTTGAATTAAGTTCTTGAATTTGATAGTGAAGTTGAAAATTTTGAATTAGTTTATATTGTTGGGTTATAATCTTGAATTAGTTTTCAACTTTAGGTTGTTGAATTAGGTTCTTGAATTTGATAGTGAAATTAAAAAATTTGAATTAGTTTATATTGTTGAGTTATAATTTTGAGTTAGTTTTCAACTTTAGGTTGTTGAATTAGTTTCTTGAATTTGATAGCGAAGTTGGAAATTTTGAATTAGTTTATATTGTTGAGTTATAATTTTGAGTTAGTTTTCAAATTTAGGTTGTTGAATTAGTTTCTTGAATTTTATAGTGAAGTTGAAAATTTTGAATTAGTTTATATTGTTGAGTTATAATTTTGAGTTAGTTTTCAACTTTAGGTTGTTGAATTAGTTTCTTGAATTTGATAGTGAATATGGAAATTTTAAATTAGTTTATATTGTTGGGTTATAATCTTGAATTAGTTTTCAACTTTAGGTTGTTGAATTAGGTTCTTGAATTTGATAGTGAAGTTGGAAATTTTGAATTAGTTTATATTATTGTGTTATAATCTTGAATTAGTTTATATTGTTGTGTTATAATCTTGAATTAGTTTTTAACTTTAGGTTGTTGAATTATGTTCTTGAATTTGATAGTGAAGTTGGAAATTTTGAATTAGTTTATATTGTTGAGTTATAATCTTGAGATAGTTTTCAACTATAGGTTGTTGAATTAGATTCTTGAATTTGATAGTGAAGTTGAAAAATTTGAATTAGTTTATATGGTTGGGTTATAATCTTGAATTAGTTTTCAACTTTAGGTTGTTGAATTAGTTTTTTTAATTTGATAGTGAATTTGAAAATTTTGAATTAGTTTATATTGTTGGGTTATAATCTTGAATTAGTTTTCAATTTAGGTTGTTGAATTAGGTTCTTGAATTTGATAGTGAAGTTGGAAATTTTGAATTAGTTTATATTGTTAGGTTATAATCTTGAATTAGTTTTCAACTTTAAGTTGTTGAATTGGTTCTTCAATTTGATAGTGAAGTTGGAAATTTTGAATTAGTTTATATTGTTGGGTTATAATCTTGAATTAGTTTTCAACTTTAGGTTGTTGAATTATGTTCTTGAATTTGATTGTGAAGTTGGAAATTTTGAATTAGTTTATATTGTTGGGTTATAATCTTGAATTAGTTTTCAACTTTAGATTGTTGAATTAGGTTCTTGAATTTGATAGTGAAGTTGGAAATTTTGAATTAGCTTATACTGTTGGGTTATAATCTTGAATTAGTTTTCAACTTTAGGTTGTTGAATTAAGTTTTTGAATTTGATAGTGAAGTTGTAAATTTTGAATTAGTTTATATTGTTGGGTTATAATCTTGAATTAGTTTTCAACTTTAGGTTGTTGAATTAGGTTCTTGAATTTGATAGTGAAATTAAACAATTTGAATTAGTTTATATTGTTGAGTTATAATTTTGAGTTAGTTTTCAACTTTAGGTTGTTGAATTAGTTTCTTGAATTTGATAGCGAAGTTGGAAATTTTGAATTAGTTTGTATTGTTGAGTTATAATTTTGAGTTAGTTTTCAAATTTAGGTTGTTGAATTAGTTTCTTGAATTTGATAGTGAAGTTGAAAATTTTGAATTAGTTTATATTGTTGAGTAATAATTTTGAGTTAGTTTTCAACTTTAGGTTGTTGAATTAGTTTCTTGAATTTGATAGTGAATATGAAAATTTTAAATTAGTTTATATTGTTGGGTTATAATCTTGAATTAGTTTTCAAATTTAGGTTGTTGAATTAGTTTCTTGAATTTGATAGTGAAGTTGAAAATTTCGAATTAGTTTATATTGTTGGGTTATAATCTTGAATTAGTTTTTAACTTTAGGTTGTTGAATTATGTTCTTGAATTTGATAGTGAAGTTGAAAATTTTGAATTAGTTTATATTGTTGAGTTATAATTTTGAGATAGTTTTCAACTTTAGTTTATGGTATGAACGTCAATGAGTCTAATTTATAATTGAATTGTTATATTTTTGTAGATGGATCATCGCTTCTGGATGTATGATATGTATTATGAAAATGATGGTCCTATTAAACCTGAATTTTTTGAAGGAGTTAGAGGTTTTATCGAGAATGCAATGTCACTAGACAACTATCAAAGTGTCACGACCCAGACCACTGTGAGTGCCACTCACCCAACCTCCGAGTGAGAGAACCATCACGTCCCCCAACTTAATCGTTCTAACAGCTTAAAACCAGTGCATAAAAGTAAACTAGCAATTCAATAATAATAAAAACCACTTCATTAATATAAACCTGCGGAAATTACCCCCTAGAATCTGAAAGTCGCAGTACCAAACAATTCTACCAATGTCTAGAGTGCAAGAATGCAACCCCAAAAATATAAAAAAATAGTCTAAGCCCGAAACAAATGGGCATACAACCCTAATGATAGATTCACGATAGCTCGATCAAAATGGCTCACCCTTCAAGTCTGGAAACGCTGGTACTATAGATGAGGTCGCGTCTCAGCCGCTGGAAGATTACCTGTACTCACAAGAAGAAAAGCAAGTGCAGTATCAGTACACCACCACTGTGTACTGGTAGGATCATCAGTCAGTTCCAAATACTAATCACTACAGCAAATCAAGTATAAGTACGGAAAACATGAAACAAGTCAAAAGGCTCCTCTAGACTACAAGTCTCTACCTAGCCATTTTCCACATGAAATCCACTTTTTATAACTCTAAACAACAATTACAGAATTCAATAAATCATCCTTTTTGCCAAGCCTGTACCCACCTTGGGATACCTTCTAAATAACATCTAAGTGTTAAACAGACAACCCAGCCTAATCCAAGACCAACTCGATAGATATAACAAGATTCCCGGTCACTCAAGGACCACCAACGAATATCACAATTCAATAAAACAGCCCAGTCCACTCACGGCACTAGTAACAGTCAATGCAATGCAACATTATCAATGCAATGCGATAATATCAATGCAATGATGCAGTTAAATAAGCCCATACCAGCCGTGGTACCCAAGCCAACCATTAGTATTCCATACTAGGCGTGGTACCCGATCCAACCATTTGTTATACCCTTACCAGGCGTAGTACCCATGCCAACCATTAGTATACCCGTACCAGGCATGATACCCGTGCCAACTGTTAGTTTACCCGTACCAGGCGTAGTACCCAAGCTAACCGAATGTCAACATTCCATAGTCAAATAATGAACAAACAACTTGTAAACCAACAAGCAACACACCGTGTAATTCACAGAATGTAAAACAGGACCCTTAGACATTCTACACAATTCCTCTAAGCAATGAAATTCATATAAACACTTAGATAAGAATACAAAATACACAACATTCACAGGAATCGTAAGCCATCACCGACCTCGAAATGATCCAAGCTCTACTCAACCCGAGCTTTCTCGTGTTCCAGATTCCTTTCTCGTTCTTGGTCTAAAACAATATACAAGTACTCAAATTAACAAACGAGGCCTGCACATTACCCGAATTCGACCAAATCCCAGACCCCCAGGCCGCCCATGATCATCCTACCCTTTTTCCTAGGCTTCCTGCCATTAATTTCTCTAGTTCTATCATTTTCACGGATAAAAATAGAGAATTTAGCAATATGTGATCATAAAACCTTACTTTTAACAATACCCAAGAACTTTCATGCCTAGAATCCCCCTTCTTCCCTGGATTCTACCATCCCTAGGTTATCCCAACCTTTGCCCAAGTTCCCTCCTAGCAATTCTACCGCGTAGGAAAAGTAGTACGAAGATTAGGGAGTAGAAACCTTACCTTAGGGAAGAAAAACAATAGAAAACGGAGGAAAATCGCCTGGAATCGCCTTGCCCTTCTCCCAAAATAAAATTGTAAAAACTGAACATTTTGGGGAATGTTTCTGCATTAAATCTCGTCATGCTCCTCTATAGAGGTCCACTCCGCTATAGCGGTACCGCCGTAGCGGAGTCATCCGCTATGGCGGAGGCTGATCGACGTTGAATTCCGCTGTAGCGATAATTTCTCTGATACAGCGGAGGTCGCTATAGCGGTTGACACAGAACAAAAAGTCATAAAACCTCCAAAATTAGTCTATTTTACAAAATACTTATTTTTTTGGCGTCCCGAAACAACCCCTTCACGTCAACCTCGATTCCGGTAGTTCTACTTAACCGAATTTAATTCTGAAAAGTCCCCCAGACTCCTCTATGTGTTAGCTACGAGGAAACTAGCTCAACACAAGACATCCAAACCAATCCTTACCCAGATTTCCCTAGACCATACCTTGCTCCTAACCTGCCGAGACTAGCCTAGCCTAGAATGTCAAACCCCCAAACCCAGAGTTTTCTAATTCTAAAACTTGGCATGATTGGACAACCCATAATGATAGACTTAGTCATTACAATAGATGTTAATTTACCCATCATTCATCCCCGAACGATCAAACCTGAATTTATGGAAATAAAGAAAAGAAAGCGTAGTACCTGAATTCTCAAACAAATGAGGGTACTTGTCCCGCATGTCCTTCTCGGTTTCCCAAGTGGCTTTCTCAACTGGACGATGCTTCCACTGAGCATTTACCATATCAATCACCTTTGTCCTCAACCTCTGGACATCCCGAGCAAGAATCAAGACTGGTTCTTCTTCATAACGAAGATCCTTATCGAAAAGCACCTCATCCCACTTGATGATGTAGTCCCTATCCCCATGGTATCGCTTAAGCATGGATACATGGAATACTGGATGGACGCCCAACAAACTGGGCGGCAGTGCTAGCTTGTAAGCCATTGTCCCCATAATCTCAAGAACCTCAAACGGACCGATGAACTGGGGGCTAAGCTTGCCCTTCTTACCAAACCACATAACTTATTTCATTGGTGACACTTTCAACAATACCTGTTCACCAACCTGAAATTCCATGTCCCGGACCTTGCGATCTGCATACTCCTTCTGCTTTCTTTGGGTAGCCAGCAACTTGGCCTGAATGCCCCTTACCTTTTCCGGTGCTTTCTTTACCAATTCCACTCATAAAGGCTTTACATCTCCTTCCTCAAATCACCCAACCGGTGATCTGCAGCTCCTCCCATACAACGCCTCAAATGGTGCCATGTCAATACTAGAGTGATAGCTATTATTGTATAAGAACTCGCACAATGGTAGAAATTGGTCCCAATGACCCCCAAAGTCCATCACACATGCTATCAGCATGCCCTCCAATACCTAGATCATCCTCTCTGACTGACCATCAGTCTGAGGATAGAAGACTGTGTTAAAAGTGAGTTGTGTACCCAACTCTTCATGTAGCTTGCCCCAAAATTTATAGGTGAACTGTGTACCCCTGTCTGAAATGATGGACAGTGGCACCCCATGCAATCTCACAATCTCATTCACGTATATCTTAGCCAATTGCTGCGAATTATAATCTACCCTGACCAAAATGAAATGAGCGGACTTGGTCAGTCTGTCAACAATTACCCAAATGGAGTCATATTCCCCCAATGTCTTGGGAAGATGCACCACAAAGTCCATAGCTATCCTTTCCCACTTCCACTCTGGAATGGGCATCCTCTGAAGTAGTCCTGCAGGTCTCTGGTGCTCATACTTTACATGCTGGCAATTTTGACACTTGGACACAAAATCGACTATGTCCCTTTTTATCTCGAGCCACCAGTAACGCTGCCTCAAGTTCATGTACATTTTAGTCACACCCGAATGAATTGAATACCGTGAACCATTAGCTTCTGCCAAGATTTTCTGAATTATATCATCAACCCGAGGAACACAAATCCTTCCTCTGAAATTTAGTACTATAATAGAGTCTAACGTGATGTCCCTGGATTCCCTCGATATTACCTTACCTCGAAGCTTACTCAGTTTTGGATCCTAAAACTGTTTGGCCTTTATTTCCTCTATGAAGGTGGCTTTGACCTCAATGCTGGCCAACAATCCACCCTTTTCTGAAACACCCAAGTGCATGAACTTGGCCTCCAAGGCCCAAATTTCCCTTGCTAGTGGTCATTTGGTCACCCCCAAAAAAGCCAAACTACCCATGCTAACTGTCTTTCGGCTCAATGCGTCTGCCACCATATTAGCCTTACCTGGATGATATTGAATAGTCACATCATAGTCCTTCAATAACTCTATCCACCTTCTCTGCATAAAATTCAAATCCTTCTGAGTGAACACATGCTGCAGATTATGATGATCGTTGAACACCTCACACTTGACACCATATAGATAGTGTCTCCAAATCTTGAGTGCAAAGACCACTACTTCCAACTCTAAGTCGTGAGTCGGGTAGTTTCTCTCATGCACCTTCAACTGCCTAGATGCGTAGGCTATCACATTCTTATCATGCATCAATACAGCACCCAAACCAGAATGTGAAGCATCACAGTAAACAATAAAGTCTTTACCTTCAACCGGCAAGGACAATATAGGAGTCGTGGTCAAAAGTGTCTTGAGCTTTTGGAAGCTATTCTTGCACTTGTTGGACCACACGAATGGCACATCTTTCTGTGTCAGCTTGTTCAGGTGAGTAGCAATAGACATAAAACCCTTAACAAACCTCCGGTAGTACCCTGCGAGTCCAACAAAACTCCTCACTTCAGTCACAGAGCTAGGCCGGACCCAACTTTTGACTGCTTTAATTTTCTAGGGATCCACCATCACCCCCTTTTCTGACACTACATGCCCCACGAACGCAACTGAAATCAACCAAAATTCACACTTGGAGAACTTCGCACAAAGCTTCTGGCGTCTCAAGATGTCCAACACAATACAGAGATGACTAGCATGCTCCTCCCCACTCTTGGAGTAGATCAAAATATCATCGATAAACACAATCACGAAGGAATCCAAATACGACTTAAACACCCCATTCATCAAACTCATGAATGCTGCCGAAATATTGGTTAACCCAAACGACATTACTAGGAACTCGTAATGCCCATACCGAGTTTGAAAAGTAGTCTTAGGAATGTCCTCAGGCCTAATCCTCAACTGATGGTACCCCGACCTCAAGTCGATTTTTGAAAACACCGATGCACCCTGAAGCTGGTCAAACAAATCATCAATGCGGGGTAGAGGGTACTTATTCTGGATGGTCACCTTGTTCAACTGCCTATAATCTATGCACATTCGCATACTACCATATTTTTTCTTTACAAACAACACAGGATCACCTCAAGGCGAAGCACTGGGACGGATAAATCCCTTATCTAGGAGTTCCTGCAGCTGAGTCTTAATTTCCCTTAACTCTACCGGATCCATACGATACGGAGGAATAGAAATGGGATGAGTGCGTGGCTCTAAATTAATACCAAAGTCTATATCCTTGTCCGAAAGCATACTAGGCAAATCCGCTGGAAAGACCTCTAGAAACTCAGAAACCACCGGAACTGACTCAATAGATGGTAACTCCACACTATCATCCCGTAGATGCGCCAAGAATGCTAGACACCCCCTTCCCACTAGCTTTCTAGCCAGAACAAATGATATAACCTTAACTGGCTTAGGCCTGTACACACATTCCCACTCTAGTCTATCCTTACCAGGAATCTCTAGAGCCACAGTGTTGGTGTTACAGTTCAACACAACATGATAAGGGGACATCCAGGTCATGCCCAAGATAATATCAAAATCAGTCATATCCAGAACTACTAAGTCTACCCAAGTATGTAACCCCACAAATACGACAGAACAGTCACGATAAACATGAGTCACAATCACAAACTTTCCAACAGGGGTAGAAACATGGATAGGGGAATCAAGGATATCACAAATCAATTTCAGACCCAATGCAAAACTCACAGATACATAAAAATATGTAGAACCTGGGTCAAATAATACCAAAGCCATTTTATCGCAGACAAGAATGGTACTTATGATCACCGCATCTGATGTTTCCATCTCAGTTCTCCCTGGAAATGTATAGCAATGAGCCCGATCGTCAATCCGGGCAACTTCTCGGACCGGCTGCGATGCACCCCTGCCCGCGCTGTTGTTCCCTCTGCCACCTCGGCCTCCCTAAAAGTTACCTCGCCCACCCTGTGGACGACCTCTAGCATTACTGCCTCTACCTGTTGGGACCACCGCTCTAAGCTGTTGTTGACCCTGATTACCTATCTGCCTGAGTGGGCACTCCCTCTTAAAGTGGCCCAGATCACCACAATGAAAATAGTCACGGTCAAGTGTAGGCCTGCTAGCTAATGTATAAGACGTTCCCTGGCCTCTAGGAGCTGAAAACCGATTATGAGTTCCCTGACGACCACCTATAGCAGTTGGCAGAGCTGACTGAATAGGACGGGCTGGGTATGCCTGCTGATTCTGGCCCCTGGAATACGAACCACCATAATTTCCCTCATTCCAGGGCTTCTTGGCTAACGCCTTAGCCTGCCCCGTCTGTCTGACTCCCTCAAGTTGCTTCACATAATACACCATATCATTAAAACCCTTCCCTGAAGAAGTCATATGCACTGACAGTACCTCCAGTTCAGTATTCAACCCTTTCACAAACGATCGGACCCGTTCCTCCTCAGAACCCAACATTTGTGTGGCAAATTAAGACAAGGCGTGGAACTTAGCCTCGTAAGCAGAGACTGACATGCCACTCTATTCTAAGTTCAAAAACTCATCTTTCTTTTGGTCCCTCAAAGTACGGGGTATGTACTTCTCTAAAAATAAGGCGTGAAACTGTTCCCAAGTCAGTTGGGGTAGAACAGAAGATCGGCACTCCACATGAGACCTCCACCACTGCTTAGCATCACCCTGTAGCTGAAATATAACAAACTCAACCCCATGCTGACGTACAATGCCCAACTTGTGCAACCTCTCATAGCAATCCAAGATGAACTCAAAAGCATCCTCCATATCCGTACCCTAAAATGTAGGAGGTTTCAGCTTGAGAAACTTGGTCAGCATCTCATGCTCAATCCCTGTCATCATTGGGCCTAGCATTGGCCTGAAGAAGTCATTCGTGCCTGAAGCTACATCCATCCTAGGCGTTGTAGTAGCCGTTGGCTGAGGGTCCAAGGCCTTGTTTGCAAAAGCCGCGGGTATGGCTCTAGTACCAACCAACCCACTCAAAATATTCCAAGCCTGCTGAAAGGCTTCTGGTGTCATAGTAGGGAGGCCTTCACCCCCAACCAGTGCCGCCTCCTCCTGCGCCTCACTATCTTCAGCCACAACCTCTACATCTTCAGCAACATGTTCCTGGGGTGGGGGAGGGGTTGCCTCACTCGCATCAGCAGCATCTCAAGCCCCACCCTGGCAGGCGTGGCTCTACCTCGTCCTCTGCCCCTTCCCCTGCCCCTACGATTGACAGTCGGGCCCGCTATTGGGACCGCTGCTCTAGCTCAGTTGTTCCTTGTGTTAACTATCTACGGACAGAAGAGTGAATGAGGTTAGATACCAATTTGTATCACCAGATACCAATTGGAATCGAGTTATAGCACGAAGAAAGGAAGGAAGAGATAGTTTTTCCTAAAGCCCCATAGCCTCTCGAAGAAAAGTACGGACGTCTCCGCACCGATCCGCAAGACTCTACTGAACCTGTTTGGTACAATGAGATCAACGAACCTAGGGCTCTGATACCATCTTTGTCATGACCCAGACCACCGTGAATGACACTCACCCAACCCCGGGTGAGCAAATCATCACTTCCCCGAACTTAATCATTCTAACAGCTCAAAACCAGTGCATAAAAGTAAACTAGCAATTCAATAATAATAAAAACCACTTCTTTAATATAAGCCTGCATAAATTACTCCCTAGAATCTGAAAGTCGCAGTACTAAACAATTCTACCAATGTCTAAAGTGCGGGAATGCAACCCCAAAAATATAAGAAAATAGTCTAAGCTCGAAACAAATGGGCATACAACCCTAATGATAGATTCAAGGCAGCTCGATCGAAATGTCTCACCCTTGAAGTCTGGAAATGCTGGTACTACAGATGAGGTGGCGTCTCAGTCGATGGAAGATTGCCTATACTCACAAGAAGAAAAGCAAGTACAGTATCAGTACACCACCACTGTGTACTGGTAGGATCATCAGCCAGTTCCAAATACTAATCAGTATAGCAAATCAAGTATAAGTACGTAAAACATGCAACAAGTCAAAAGGCTCCCCTAGACTACAAGTCTCTACCTAGCTTGTTTCCACATGAAATTTACTTTTTATAAATCTAAACAACAATTACAGAATTCAATAAATCATTTTTTTTGTCTAGCCCGGACCCACCCTGGGATCCCTTCTAAACAACACCTAAGTGTTAAACAGACAACTCGGCCTAATCCAAGACCAACTCGACAGATATAACAAGATTCCTGGTCACTCAAGGACCACCAACGAATATCATAATTCAATAAAACAGCCCGGTCCACTCACGGAACCAATAACAGTCAATGCAATGTAATAATATCAATGCAACGCGACAATATCGATGCAATGATGCAGTAAAATAACCCCGTACCAGGCGTGGTACCCGAGCCAACCGTTAGTATTCCGTACCAAGCGTGGTACCCGAACCAACCATTTGTTATACTCGTACCAGGCGTGGTGCCTATGCCAGCCATTAGTATACCCATACCAGGCGTGGTACCCGAGCCAACCGAATGTCAACAATCCACAGTCAAATAATGAACAAACAACTTGTAAACTAACAAGCAACACACCGTTCAATTCACAGACTGTAAAATAGGACCCTTAGACATTCTACACAATTCCTCTAAGCAATGCAATTCATACAAACACTTAGATAAGAGTACAAAATATACAACATTCTCAGGAATCATAAGCCATCACCCACCTTGAAATGATCCAAGCTCTACTGAACTCGAGCTTTCCCTTGTTCCGAATTCCTTTCTTGATCTTGGTCTAAAACAATATACAAGTACTCAAATTAACAAACAAGGCCTGCACATTACCTGGATTACACCAAATCCCAGACCCCCAGGCCACCAATGATTATCCTACCTTTTTTCCCGGGCTTCCCGCCATTAATTTCTCTAGTTCTATTATTTTCACGGATAAAAATAGAGAATTTAGCAATATGTGATCGTAAAACCTTACTTTTACCAATACCCAAGAACTTTTATGCCTAGAATCCCCCTTCTTCCCCCGATTTTACTATCCCTAGGTTATCCCAACCTTTACCCAAGTTCCCTCCTAGCATTTCTACTGCATAGGAAAAGTAGTATGAAGATTGGTGAGTAGAAACCTTACCTTAGGGAAGAAAAATAATGGAAAACAGAGGAAAATCGCCTAGAATCGCCTTGCCCTTCTCCCAAAATGAAATTGTGAAAACTGAACATTTTGGAAAATATTTTTGCATTAAATTCCATTACGCTTGCTATAGCAGTCCGCTCCGCTATAGCAATACCGACGTAGAGGAGTCGTCCGCTATGGGAGAGGCTGACCGATGTTGACTTCTGCTGTAGCGGTAATTTCTTCGCTACAACGAAGGTCGCTATGGCAGAGTGTCAACCGCTACTTGGGACAGAAAGTCATAAAACCTCCAAAATTAGTCTATTTTACAACACACTTATTTTCCCGATGTCTCGAAACAACCCCTTCTTGTCAACCTCAATTCCGGGAGTTCTACTTACCCGAATTCGATTCCGAAAAAGTGCCACGGACTCCTCTATTCGTTAGCTACGAAGAAAACTAGCTTAACACAAGACATCTAACCCAATCCTTACCCAGATTTCCCTAGACCATACCTCACTCCTAAACCGATCGAGACTAGCCTAACCCAGAATTTCAAACCCCCAAACCCGACGTTTTCTAATTCTAAAACTTGGCACGATTGGACTACCCGTAATGACGGACCCGGTCGTTACATAAAGTCATGGTGTAGTTAGGTGTCCTTGTAGTAAATGCTGGTGTGTGAAATTTTTTAATCCAGATACAGTTATGGTTCATCTCTATCGTAATGGATTTAAGCCTAGATATTTTGTGTGGATTGATCATGGTGAGAAAGATGGGTTGAATGATATATTTTATAATTCGCTACCTATGAATGAATATATTAGGGTTGAACATGATAGGTCTGAAGATGATAGGGTTGAACACAATAGGGTGCATGAAATGGTTAATGATGCTTTCGGGGTTCAAGATGGGATGGAACCCAAACAGTATTTAGAAGATGAAGCTCCTAATGAAGAAGCAAAATACTTCTATGAACAATTACAAGAGGCTAATCGTCCATTATGTGAAGGAAATCCGCATTCTGCTTTGTCAATTGCAGTTAGACTATTGAGTATAAAATCAGATTGGAGTGCTCCTCAAACTCTTATGGACTCTGTAGTTGATCTCGTGGGGGAAGTAGATAATAATCCAAAGTTGAATATACCTAAGAATTTCTATGAAGCAAAGAAATTGATTTCCAAGTTAGGATTGTCATATGATAGAATTAGTTATTGTGTAAATGGTTTCATGTTGTTCTATAAGTATGATGATCATCTTGACAATTGTAAGTTTTGTGGACATGCTCGTTATAAGCGAACTCCCGGTTGAAAGATGGTTCAAATTAAGGTGATGCACTATCTACCTCTTATACCTAGGTTAAAGAGGTTGTACGCTTCAATGAGTTCTGCCCCACATATGAGATGGCACCATGAAAATAGAAGGCCACTGAGTGTCTTGTCTCATCCATCAGATGGAGAAGCTTGGAAGCATTTTGATAGAACATATCCTGATTTTGCTAAAGAACCAAGAAATGTTAGATTGGGATTGTGTGCAGATGGTTTCACACCATTCTCTAATAATACTGCACCTTATTCTTGCTGGCATGTATACTTATGATTATGATTTTCTTTAATACTTATAGACTAATATGTAAAAAAAATTATACTTATCATTATGATTTTAATTTCTTTAATACTTATGATTATGGTTTTCTTTAATACTTATAATTTTCTTTATATATTTTAATGTAAATTTGCATACAAATGTCATCAGGTGACGGCAGATTGCACAACTTATGCCTTGGCAGATTTTGAGAGACAACGGAAGGAGAAAGATAAAGATATGTGCTAGACCGTCGAGCCTCTTAGATTGACTTTCTTATAGTTTGCATTAGTTTTTTGACACTTTATTTATAATTTTATACTTCTTTTATATTTTGAAACACTTTGTAGGTCCTTTGGGTGGATCTTTTATGTATTTAATGAATGTTTTACTTCATATTTAGTTTCTTGTTGATGTTGTAGTAGCTTTATGAATGTTGTGGCAGCAATAAGTGTTGATTTGGGCTGTATTTGAATTAGTTTTATAAATGGCAAGTGGTGCATATTGAAAATGCAGATTTTTGCAGCTGAAAAAAATGCAGAAAAGCGACGGACAACGTCTCTTTTGTCTGTTGCTTTTCTGGAATTTTAATAAATAAAAAAAACAGAAAAAGCGACAGATAGCGTCGCTTTTAGGAAAAAAAATTACCAGGAAAAGCGACGGACTGCGTCACTTTTCTGGAAAAAAAAAATTGCGTCGCTTTTTTATTTGCGACACAGTCCGTCGCTTTTAAAGCGACGCTGTCCGTCGCTTTTGGAAAAGCAACAGGCCATTTTCCCACGGAAGTGACGCCGTTGCTTTTCCGTCGCTTTTGGCCAAAAAAGCGACGGCCAACGTCCCTTTTGGTCGTCTCTTTTTAGCCTTTTTTTAGTAGTGGGTGCTGACTGTCTTTGACTTTCGCTATAGCGGGAATTTCTTCGCTATAGCGGTCATCATTGTAGCACGGTGTCAATCGCTATAGCAGTTGATACAGAATAGAACCTCAGAAAATCCTCCAAAAATGTCCATTTTACAATACACTTCAAAATCTGACGTTCCAAACCAACCCTTTCACGTCAACTTTGGTATCGCGAGTTCTACTAACTCGAATTTATTTTCGAAAAGTCCCCCGGACTCCTTAATATCTTAGCTAATAGAAAAACTAGCTCACATAAGATATTTTATCCCATCCTTTCTCGAAATTCCCTAGACCATACTTCGCTCAGAAATCATTCGAGACTAGCTAGCCCAAATTTTCCAACTCCCAAACCCGAAACTTCGCACGAATGGTTTACCCATAACATGAAACATGTCGTTACATTTGGTAATTACTGGGAATCTATTTTGATTAGTTATGAACATCTTAATTAAATATGAGATAAACCACTACACAATCCGTGTGCTTTCAACTTTAATCTTCTTAAGCTTCATTTTAAGTCTAAATATTTGCTACATTAGTACAAGGTAGCAGATTATTAGCACCATTTGTGTATCTCTTTAAGAAGTACACAAGCGGTACAAGTGTCACCATATACCAAAACCAAAAATAAAGGTAATTTTCATGAGACAAAACTATAAATATAATTTCTTATGCTCTGGCCAGAGATAAAATCAATAGCAGAAATATTCACGCAAAAACAAAGACCTATGCGAGTCCATCAGCAGTCAGCACGTTTAAGTTGTGTGCATATAGATAATATGGGGTCAAATTTAACTTGTATTAAATAATTCACTAAGCTAATGCCAATAAGAACAGTAATTATCTGAATTTAATAAATATAACGATTAATAATTTAGAAAGTCAGAGATATACATCAGATTATATATATATATATATATACCAACCACAAAAACAACGAACAACGATTAATAATTTAGAAAGTCAGAGATATACATCAGATTATATATATATATATATACCAACCACAAAAACAACGAACAACGATTAATAATTTAGAGAGTCAGAGATATACATCAGATTATATATATATAATATATATATTATATATATTATATATATATTTATATATATATATATATATATATATATATATATATATACCAACCACAAAAACAACTAACAACGAACACCAAATAGTAATTTGCCATATTTACATACATAGTCATTATATAATTGCAGCAACGCAAGAATTTTTATTTGGGAAAGAAACTCTAGACTATTGGAATCATTTCGTAGCTTTAGCACCTGCAAATGAAACATTCATAAAATCAAATATAATCATTGAGAACGGATATATAAGTTATACACTATAAGAAACTTGAAGTTCAATTGCCTTTTTCATGAATTTGAGTTTATCAATCTTTAAGAAAAGTAAATAATTTTTCTTTGCTACAGAAATATTTTCAAGCATCATCTCCTTCCCAATTAGAAAAGTTCTACTACTGTTGCTTCCAAGTAGACAAGTCTTCCATTGGTTTGCATACAGCTATCGCTAAAATATTATCATAAATTGAATTTGGTTCACGATCAAGCAACAAATTGATTCGACTAGGCTCTTTATCAGAAGAAGATGAGTCAAGAAAGAAAAATAAGCATTAAATAGTCTCGAAATTGATCAATAGATGTAGAAGGATTATAGCTCTTCATAGGTCAAATTATCAGCTTCAATGCTGATTCTTGATTCTTCATAAAACATATTCATTTTAGGTAACTTTTTATGATTGAGTTGTTGGTCAATATGTAAATTTACTTTAGATTATTATCTAAGTGTAATAGTTATAATATTTTCACAAATCATCTTATAATTTAAAGCATTTGTTAATAATTGACAAGGTATTAATGTGCAATCCGCGTTCGTAAAAATTAATTAATTTAATTAAGAAAGAATAACGAGATAGAGAAAAAAATATAAATTACGAAAATGCTAAAATAAGATGATATAATCAGTTACATAAAACACGAATTTGAATATTTGAGTAAATTCCGTTAACATATTTAAACCAATACCTTATTAATTTAATTAATGAAGAATAATGTGAGATAAAAATAAAATAAAAAAATTACGAAATTTCTAAGATAAGATGATTAATCAGTTGTAGGAAATACAAATTTGACTATTCAAGTATATATTGTAACATATCTAAAATATTCATACTAAACACAATACCACATTAAATCTGATCAATAAAAATAACAAGAAAAACAAAAAAAAAAAAAAAATTAAGAATAACAAATTTGACTGAAAACTCAATAGTTAAATATCTATTTTAAATTTTTTTAAAAAATTTTATAATTATCACGTCATTAAATAGATATCAAAATTTATATTTTTCAAAATAATAATCATGAAAGCTAACTTAACAAAATTAAATGACTTTTGAAAAAAAAAAGTTGAGTAATTATAAAAATCAATTACCCAAAATTAAATAATTTTTATAAAAAATAAAAAAATTAAGTGATTATGAAAATCTTACCCCAAAATTGAATGATAATTCAAACTTTGAGTAAGAAACTTGAATGATCACTCAATTTTAGGTAATTGATCAAAATAGTCACTCAACTTTGTTTTGTCTTTTAAAAGTCACTCAACTTTAGATAATTGCTCACCATAGTTATTCAATTTTACTTTGTCTTCCAAAGTTACTCAACATTACCTAATTAGCTTTTATAGTTATTTTTAAAGTAAATCTAATTTTCCATAATTATTTTATGACCTGACATTTATAATTTTTAAAAAAATATTTTTAAAAGTATTAAAATCAATTTTAAAATTTATAGATAATCCAATTAGTGATCGACTTATTCAATTTGACTATATGTATTTAAAGTGACATAAAGTTAAGATTTTATTAAAATAATTTTTAAAAAAAATTACAAAGGTCAAAGGGCTTGTAGAAGAAAACAAAAGAAACAAAAGGGTTCCTCATTCAGAATAACCCAATGGTTCTTAATTCCTGAGTTATGATTTTCCTCTACTCCAAATTAACTTTACTACCCAATCAATTTTTGAAGGTGGAACCTGGAGGTTCATCAAGTAGTAAAATCAATGAATTTTCAATGAAGGAGTCATTTTTATGGTTGTTGTTTCAGAAAAAAAATTATTATGGGTGAGGCACAATTAACCATAGTTGTGTGAGGCTTTTTTTTAGCTTTTGCCACTTAGAAAGTGGCTCATTTATTTAGACCAGATTATAGGATCGAAGACCGGGCGGTAGTCCGCCATAGTCTATGATCTAACAAGTCAGCATCCTTAAGAGCGGTACTCCGCACTGCATAAGAATTGAAATATATGAGAATTTTCATACGATTTTATTTTTTTGACTGTATGGAAGAGACTAACTCTTTTACCCGAGCAAAGGGCCTGTCAAGGATCTAATACATACTTCTTATCGAGCCCATGTGTCTGGTGATTCTAACCGGGAAGGGACACCCTTTTCTTTCTTCAATAACGGGCTTAAGTCAACGGCTGACCAGACGTAGCCACTAAGGCCAAGCCAATAAAAGTAGTGCTAGATCCGACTGTACCACTATCTCAGAACCAAGTCTAAAAACCATATTAAAATTCTTTTATATTTTAATAAAGCTCAGATCCGTTTATGGTGCATATAGGAGAGACGTTAGGTGAGAGACATAGATATGGAAATCGTTTAGCCGGACATAGTCCTGGCTAGGAGAATAGAACTAAGTCAAATAAAACTAAATAAAAGTAAATACCTTAGGGACGACCAGTAGACAAGGTTGCTTGCAAAATTGATCCAAGAATTTTATTTAAGATCGGAACAACGGCAAACGTTTTCTGATATTTTCTTTACAAAGCTAACTAGAGAGAAGAGAGAGAGAGTCTATTCTTATTTTTTCTGTGTGTTCCTACTTTCCACAAATGAACACTTATATAGAAAGGAAAGAAAACATAAAACATCTATGTACAGTAGGGAGGGGTCCCATATGGGTCCCTAAACAGTGAATTTACTGTTTAAACAGTTTATATACGGTGTAGTAGACAGTGACACCCTATTTCCTGTCTTCCTCATACTTTTTCTGTGCCACGCTTCTTTTCCATGGACTTCAGTGATTGCAACAAATCTTCTGCTCCCTGAATATCTTCTGTAGACAATATAATGTCTTCTTCACGGCGTTGTGCCTCCTCGCATGAAGTTTATCTTCGCATTGAAGTATCAGATTTATCAATCTGAGTGATACCTTGAAGCAAGCTTCTCATTTCCTCGAGATACTCATTGATCATTGCTTCCTTGTCTCCCTCTTGAGTGGAGATTCTTCGGGCAATATGCCTAACGGAGGGTTCATCAATGCTAATTCTCTTTTGAGAAAGTTCTTTATAAGCATTAATGGTGTTAATAATGGTGTCAATAAGTTCTTGTCCGTTTAACTGTTTGGACCTGGGATCCTTTTTTAACAATTTCTCCCAGAAGTTATTATAATAAACTCGGTACAAGCAGGGAATATTTTCCTCTCTGAATCCAATTTCAGGGGCCCATTTATGGATCCAAGGTACTGAGAATTCTATAAAGAAATACATTTGATCAATCTTGTCTAACCAGCAGATGTGATCTTCGTGATATAATTCTCCAAGAAAAGGGGATACCTTCTTCCATTCCTTGTATAAGTGAAGGAAATTTTTCGGCAATATTTGGACTGTAGGACCGTGGTATGACCACCAGTTAATGAACCAATTTGAGATTGGTTCTGCAAATATTTTTGCGCAAATTTTTACAAACCATGTGTGTTTGTTTTTATCGTTGTTATAAAACAGTGTTTTACTGAAAGCTTGGATATAATCCCAATAAGTAAAGCTCATAGCAGTATTCTTGAGGCTAATCTGCCTTTCTTTCATGGTTGATATTCTCCAATCTTCAATAGATATAATCTGTTTGATAATTATTTTTGAGAAGTTATAAACATTCTCTTCTGGGGTATAACCCGCAGGGCAAAAGTGCTGAATTTCTGCACTTCCAGTACTTATCAATATGGTTTCATAGTATGATCGGGTTTTGTATGACTCTCCCGGGTAATATAATCCTTTGATTAAGTACCTCTGGAATATTTTCCATGGTTCGGTTTTTCTCTGTATATCAGAGATTTCCAAGAGAAATATAATTTCTCTTTTCTGAAGTTGCTCATAGGATATGATATTATCATTATCCTCTTTCATAACTGAAGCAAAAGTATCTTTCTGCTTTTGTGCATGCAAATATGCCTGCGCATGCTCTTATAACGGGCTATCTCTTGAAATATTTTCCAAATTAATAATCTGCTCAGGGGCAGGTGTAGATGAAGATTCACCTTCATCAGATATTCTTTTATTAATAAGGCTTCTGTTACCCATTTGTATAACTGGATAGTTGGATCGATATGACGATCCTTGAGAGCTGGAATGTCCAGAGGATCTTCCCGGAGCTGATCTGCCCCGTCCTCTTCCTCGAACTTGCCTCCAAGGCGGGTCCATCCTATAATATAACAGATTAGTCATTCTGAAAAATAATCTGTTAAGTCTTCCCTGATTATTTCCGAGTAGTCATGAATAGAGAAATCTTCTCTTACTAAATCATCTATGACAATTTCGATAATGAGATTTTTAAGATCTTTTGGTAATATAATTACCTTTAAAATGGAAATCAAGGTTTTTTCAAGAAAAAATGTCAAATAAAACATCTTATTGAATATATTCTCTGGATAAGAAGTCAGGTAAAGAATTATCAATTCCTTTCTTATAATGGATATCAAAATCAAATGGAGCTAGTTGAGCCTGCCACCTTGCAAATATAAGCTTAGACGCATCACGCTTTAAATCTTTGTCAAACATGTATTTGACCGATTGAGCATCAGTTTTTATTAAAAACTTTTGATTATATAAATCATCTTGAAATTTAAGGACACACTTAACAATTGTAAGCATTTCATGAGCCACAGTTGCGTATTTTTTCTGGGCTTCTGTCCATTTACCTGAATGAAATCTTATAAGATATTCATTTTTGTCATTGGGATTAATTTGTTTAAGAATTCCACCGTAACCAATATTTGAAGCATCTGTTTCAATAATTTTTTTCCAAGCAGGGTTAGCAAGAGTTAAACAAGGTAAAGACTGAACACACAGTTTGATATTCTTTACCAAAGTAGTGTGACTATTAGTCCAAGGCGTTTTATAATACTTTTTTAACCTGTCATATAATGGGGATAAATCGCGAGAAAGATTTTTATAAAATGGAGAAATATAGTTTAAACCTCCCAAGAACCTATGCAGTTGTGTTCTATCTGTGATAATGTCGGGAAACTTTGATGCAAAGTCGATGGCCCTCTGTATTGGAGTGACTCTTCCCTGACAAATTAGATGTCCTAGAAAGCGAACTTCAGTTTGGAACAAACTCATTTTTGATTTAGATATCACCAAACCAACAATTTTCTTGAAGATGTCAAGGTGCTTAATATGCATCTCTAGAGTTTTGGAGAACACCAAAATATCATCAATATACACAATGATGAAATCCAAATATGGATTAAATATGTCATTCATATTTTTTTGAAATTCTGATGGGGCATTTTTTAAACTGAATGGCATGACATTCCACTCGTATTGCCCAAAAGGAACATTAAAAGCAGTCTTATAAGAATGCTCTTTAAATATTTGAATTTGTCAATAACCTGATTTTAAATTAAATTTTAAAAATATATTGGCGTCGTATAACCTTGAAAGTAAGTCTCTTTTATTTGGAATAGGATACCTGATCCATTTTAAATATTTGTTTAAAGGCTTGTAATTTATTACTAACCTGGAAGCTTCCCGTTCCTTTTCTGCAGCATTATTGACATAGAATGTTGTGCAAGACCAGGGGGACTTGGAAGGTTTTATCAAACCCTTTTGTAACAAGTTATCAATTTCCCTTTTGCAGAACTCTACTAATTCAGAATTCATTTGGCAGGGACGAGACTTGGTCGAGATATTATCCTCCGAGAAGTTTTCCTCATATGGGAGAGTAACAATATGCTTTTTTCAATTCCAAAAAGCACTGGGGTGATCTGCGCAAATATCAATGGCGATCTGTTCGGAAATTAATTTAATTTTTCCCCTTATTTTAGCAGATTTGAGAGACTCAAATATGTTCATGCTAAAGAGTTCATATTGTAAAGAATCGACATGTTTTTGCTTTATATTAATTAAAACATTAATTTCACGAGTTATTGGCTCTATGATAAAAGTATAACTTATTTCATCGTCTTTGTACGAAGATGAAAATCCCTTTGAATCAATATGAGTAAAAGGATATATTGCATTTATAAAAGGCGTTCCAAGTATGATTGGAGGATGCAACTGATTTTTTACCAGAAAGAAGAAATGTGGAATGCAAACCTTATTCTGGTAGATATTCGTATTTGAAAGTTTATACTTTATATCTAAAGCATGTCCTGATGCGGATTTGACCATGTGCATAGTTTTTTGAAAGTATTTTGAGGGGACAAGACACTCTTGAATGCAGCTAACATCTGCACCGCTGTCGATCATAGCAACGTTAGTAATAGAGAAACTATTATCAATTAAAATGGTGCATTTAACATACCATTTATGAGCAGTGACAACCTGCATCATTCCTAAAAACATGTTATTTTCAGGATCAATTGTGGGAGGCTCATCATGGTCAACCTCTTTGCCTTTTGAAGTACTGGCTTGAGTTGAATTGTTATGAACATTGTTCTCAATCTGAGAAATCCTTTGATCGCAAATAACCTGGTTATGTCTGAGATCTTTTATTTCTCTCTTAAAGTTCTCAACCTCTTCCTTTAGATCATCGAAAGAAGCATCTCTTTCAACAAAAGCGTTCTTATTTTTTATCATTAATCGGTTATCAACTTCCTTTAATGAATAAGGAGCATAATATTCAAAATTATTTTTCTTGTTATCAACAAGGCCTTTTGAAGTACTAGATTTATTATCATTAGCAGTGGCAAGATTGATAATCTTTTCTCGAAGTTCGTTATCAGTAACTTCTTTTAACAGTTCAATAATATTATCAGAAGTAAAAGTTTTAAGACTGAAATCTTGAAATTGTGATTGCAATTTATAAACTTCATCTTCTTCACAATTGCATGTATTACCTTTGCAAGTGGCACACGAATTATCAGCTTGTTCTTCATGGTCAGATAAATCAATAAGATCAATATCTGAACCTGCTTTTGAATATGAATCATAGTCATCATCAGAACCTGAAGTATATATCATATTATAAACCTTATCATGCAGTTCTGCATCAAGTTCTAAACTCTTAAGTTTATTAAACTTGCAATTTGGAGCAATATGTCCTCGCTTTCCACATTTGTAACACTTAATTTTAGAAAGGTCTCTTCCTGACCGATCTTTGGTAAATCTTTTAGATTTACGAGAGCTCTTCCTAGCTTCTCTTTCTTCCTTAGATCTTTTTCTGGATCTTCGTCTTCTATTAGAACTTTCAGTTCTAGGGGACCAATAATATTCCTTTTTGCTGCCAGCTGGTTCAGGTAGACCGAACTGTGTGCAAAAATCTCCAAGATGAGATCTTTCTTTGTGTTTATTCATTTTAAGCTGTTTAGACATGAGAAGTTCGCTGCACAAGTTTAATCTTTCCTCAGTGCAAACTCCGATTAACTTCCCATAAGCGTAATCCCTATAAGGGATCTCAATGTGATTTCCTCTTAGGGTTTTTCTAACCCTTTCTGCAAATAGCGAAGGAAGGCTGTCTATAAACTTAGCTTTCCAATATTCGTAATTATTTTCGGGTAATTCCATGACCCGACTGAGAAATATGTCTTGTACCACCTTCATTTGGTCAACGTAGGGCATTTAAGACCATTGAGTAAGGTACGAATTGTTTCGTGCTGGGAGGTAAATCTTCCATTAAAATGTTCTAATATGGTCATAACCAAAGTGTACACCGCATCTTCTCTATTTTTAACTAGAGCCATGCCTAGGTTATCAACACCTTCATTTTTGGCAATAGCGTTAATAATAGAGGCTTTCTCCTCTATTTTTAAATAGTTATCCCACCAACCTCTGAGCTGACCTGTAAAACCTGCAACAATCATTTTGCAGATAGCTCTATCACTATTTTTAATGCTTTTGCAGATAGTTGCATACATAAGCATTCTATGAACAAGGATGGTCAACTGTCTATCCGTTAACCCGTCAAGGTTCCATTCGTAAATCTCGAAATCGCTGTAACACGTATTTGTCTGATTCCAATCTCGTTCTTCTATCAAAACATTTTGAGGAGTAGGACGAGGATAGTAGAAGGTATTCATCGTTGGTTTAGTAGCATAGCTACTATTCTTTCGAGGGTAACCCTTAAGCTTATTAAGCTCAGTTAAAACATGATTTTTATAATCAACGGTTTGATCCATTTTTTTGGAAAACTCTTGTGACAAATCAATAGATTTTATATTTAAATCAGAAAACTTTTTGTCAAGAAGTTCTTCTAAATCATTTAAAGATTTAAACTTAAAATCCTGAATCTTAGGAGGCCTTTGAATAAAAGTAGGAACAACATCTTTTTTACTTCCAGAGGTAGAAGCGACGTTGGTTTTAGCTATATCTGTTTTAATACCTTTTAGTAAAATGGATAGCTCATCAAGTTTTTATCAAGAGAGCTAATATGTTCTCCCAAAACTTTGACATACAATCCCAAATAATTATTTTGAGAACCGAGCTTATTAATCTCAGAAATACTTACTGAAGCAATTTCTTCGTCAATTAATTTTTGAAAAGCACTGAAAGTAATACCCGTATTGTTAGGTAAAACAAAAGCGGACTGTGGAGGGTAAACGGTTGTAAAGAAAATATCAGAAAGCGTTTGCCGTTGTTTCGATCTTAAATAAAATTCTTGGATCAATTTTGCAAGCAACCTTGGCTACTGGTCATCCCTAAGGTATTTACTTTTATTTAGTTTTATTTGACTTAGTTCTATTCTCCTAGCCAGGACTATGTCCTGCTAAACGGTTTCTATATTTATGTCTCTCACCTAACGTCTCTCCTATATGCACCATGAACGGATCTGAGCTTTATTAAAATATAAAGGAATTTTAATATGGTTTTTAGACTTGGTTCTGAGATAGTGGTACAGTCGGATCTAGCACTACTTTTATTGGCTTGGCCTTAGTGGCTACGTCTGGTCAGCCATGGACTTAAGCCCGTTATTGAAGAAAGAAAAGGGCGTCCCTTCCCGGTTAGAATCACCAGACACATGGGCTCGATAAGAAGTATGTATTAGATCCTTGATAGGCCCTTTGCTCGGGTAAAAGAGTTAGTCTCTTCCATACAGTAAAAAAAAAATCGTATGAAAATTCTCGTATATTTTAATTCTTATGCAGTGCGGAGTACCGCTCTTAAGGATGCTGACTTGCTAGATCATAGACTATGGCGGACTACCGCCCGGTCTTCGATCTTGTAATCTGGTATCAGAGCCTAGAGATGTTCATGGTATATATGAGATAGATGTGAAAGTATTAGATATAGATATGGAACTTCATTGTGTTATGGATCTCGGAGAATTAAGTACTAAAAGTACTAGACTCGAGGAGGTAGATATACCTCAAAACCTTGATTTGTTAAACAAATGAACGATTCCTAAAGTTCCTATTAAGACCATTTATGATTATGGTTGGTTTGATAAACTATCTACTAAGCAGTTGATTAAAACAACTGAACAATCTTTAGCACTAAATTCTTCTGAACAGACTATTCGTTTGTTAAACAAACGTGACGTTGATCTTTATAAAAATCTGTATAATTATCTGCATATTGGCATGGTTCAAATTGCTTTTAAACCTCTTACCCTTAAAGGGTTACCTGAGACTTTCCTAGCCGCTCTCAGAGATGCTAGAAATTTAAATTTTCGACAGTCTCTTATGGGTTCAATTGAATCAATGGCCTATGGTCCAGTTTATTTCAATACGCAACCTAATTTGCAATTATCTTTATCTGATTTCAATATTCTTGATGCCTTAACATTAAATGTTAAAACACATGGTTATAACTATGTGCCAGGTTCAGAACTTATAGGTTTGTCTTATAGAATTTATTTTAAGTTATTATCAACCTTGAATCCAAGATGTAAGTTATACGATACTTCCGATCAAACAATTTTAATGGAAACAAATTTTGCAAGATCTAAGGTCACCACCAGGAGACCGATTAAATGGGAAGAAATTAATTTTCCAACGACTTGGACTCTCGACTCGGTTATATCCCCAAGTCAGTTAACGGATACGGTTACTAATACTGAGTATTCTCACATCTCGAAAAATCTCGATGGGAGAATTTGCATCCAGTTCACGAAAAATAGCTATGCTCCTCACAGACAGTCCCTGTCTAACCATAGGCTCATGCCTTCGGTAAGTTTTATTTATCATAGGCGATCTCTTAGTCACAGATTTTTGCCGGATATTCAGCATATTTTTCCTATTGACCCAATTTATGGTCCAGCATAAAATCCCGCTGCTTCTTTACACACTATTGAATCTGATTATAATTCAAAAGTGGAAAAGGTTAAAATTGACCCCCGGACTAATATTGTTCAGGTTGATGACATCAAGGATGACAGTTCTGATAAAAACTTCCCTACTGCTTCTGATATGGAGTTCAATCTAAATGATATTTAATGATTCCACACCAATTAGATTTTAGTCCAGGTTCCCTGGCAAGAAAACTAATTCAAAAAGAATTTTTTGATGTAAAGTGGAACAAGTTTAAAACTTGGTTTTTTGAATCTTATAGTAAAGATGATATGAATAATATTTCTCAAGAATTCTACGAAGCTTGTGCCCTGCATAATCAAATTATGCACTTCGTCCCTTGGTTTATAACCACCTATTTGCCTTTATATGTAAATACTATTGAGAGGACTTATCGCGATGGAAATGGTAATCTTACTACAACCGTTTACCCTCCACAGTCCGCTTTTGTTTTACCTAACAATACGGGTATTACTTTCAGTGCTTTTCAAAAATTAATTGACGAAGAAATTGCTTCAGTAAGTATTTCTGAGATTAATAAGCTCGTTTCTCAAAATAATTATTTGGGATTGTATGTCAAAATTTTGGGAGAACATATTAGCTCTCTTGATAAAAAACTTGATGAGCTAACCGTTTTACTAAAAGGTATTAAAACAGATATAGCTAAAACCAATGTCGCTTCTACCTCTGGAAGTAAAAAAGATGTTGTTCCTACTTTTATTCAAAGGCCTCCTGAGATTCAGGATTTTAAGTTTAAATCTTTAAATGATTTAGAAGAACTTCTTGACAAAAAGTTTTCTGATTTAAATATAAAACCTATTGATTTGTCACAAGAGTTTTCCGAAAAAATGGATCAAACCGGTGATTATAAAAATCATGTTTTAACTGAGCTTAATAAGCTTAAGGGTTACCCTCGAAAGAATAGTAGCTATGCTACTAAACCAATGATGAATACCTTCTACTATCCTCGTCCTACTCCTCAAGATGTTTTGATAGAAGAACGAGATTGGAATCATACAAGTACGTCTTACAGCGGTTCCGAGATTTACGAATGGAACCTTGACGGGTTAACGGATAGACAGTTGACCATCCTTGTTCATAAAATGCTTATGTATGCAACTATCTGCAAAAGCATTAAAAATAGTGATAGAGCTATCTGCAAAATGATTGTTGCAGGTTTTACAGGTCAGCTCAAAGGTTGGTGGGATAACTATTCAAAAATAGAGGAGAAAGCCTCTGTTATTAACGCTATTGCCGAAAATGAAGGTGTTGATAACCTAGGCATGGCTCTAGTTAAAAATAGAGAAGATGCGGTGTACACTTTGGTTATGACCATATTAGAACATTTTAATGGAATATTTACCTCCCAGCACGAAACAATTCGTACCTTACTCAATGGTCTTAAATGCCCTACGTTGACTAAATGGAGGTGGTACAAAGACACGTTTCTCAGTCGGGTCATGGAATTACCCAAAAATAATTACGAATATTGGAAAGCTAAGTTTATAGACGGCCTTCCTTCGCTATTTGCAGAAAGGGTTAGAAAAACCCTAAGAGGAAATCACATTGAGATCCCTTATAGGGATTACACTTATGGGAAGTTAATCGGAGTTTGCACTGAGGAAGGATTAAACTTGTGCAGCGAACTTCTCATGTCTAAACAGCTTAAAATGAATAAACACAAAGAAAGATCTCATCTTGGAGATTTTTGCACACAGTTCGGTCTACCTGAACTAGCTGGCAGCAAAAAAGAATATTATCGGTCCCCTAGAACTGAAAGTTCTAATAGAAGACGAAGATCCAGAAGAAGATCTAAGGAAGAAAGAGAAGCTAGGAAGAGCTCTCGTAAATCTAAAAGATTTACCAAAGATCAGTCAGGAAGAGACCTTTCTAAAATTAAGTGTTACAAATGTGGAAAGCGAGGACATATTGCTCCAAATTGCAAGCTTAATAAACTTAAGAGTTTAGAACTTGATGCAGAACTGCATGATAAGGTTTATAATATGTTATATACTTCAGGTTCTGATGATGACTATGATTCATATTAAGAAGTAGGTTCAGATATTGATCTTATTGATTTATCTGACCATGAAGAACAAGCTGATAACTCGTGTGCCACTTGCAAAGGTAATGCATGCAATTGTGAAGAAGATGAAGTTTATAAATTGCAATCACAATTTCAAGATTTCAGTCTTAAAACTTTTACTTCTGATAATATTATTGAACTATTAAAAGAAGTTACTGATAACGAGCTTCGAGAAAAGATTATCAATCTTGCCACTGCTAATGATAATAAATCTAGTACTTCAAAAGGCCTTGTTGATAACAAGAAAATAATTTTGAATATTATGCTCCTTATTCATTAAAGGAAGTTGATAACCGATTAATGATAAAAAATAAGAACGCTTTTGTTGAAAGAGATGCTTCTTTCGATGATCTAAAGGAAGAGGTTGAGAACCTCAAGAGAGAAATAAAAGCTCTCAGACATAACCAGGTTATTTGCGACCAAAGGATTTCTCAGATTGAGAACAATGTTCATAACAATTCAACTCAAGCCAGTACTTCAAAAGGAAAAGAGGTTGACCATGATGAGCCTCCCACAATTGATCCTAAAAATAACATGTTTTCAGAAATGATGCAGGTTGTCACTGCTCATAAATGGTATGTTAAATGCATTATTTTAATTGATAATAGTTTCTCTGTTACTAACGTTGCTATGATCGACAGCGGTGCAGATGTTAGCTGCATTCAAGAGGGTCTTGTCCCCTCAAAATACTTTCAAAAAACTATGCACATGGTCAAATCTGCATCAGGACATGCTTTAGATATAAAATATAAACTTTCAAATACGAATATCTGCCAGAATAAGGTTTGCATTCCACATTTCTTCTTTCTGGTAAAAAATCAGTTGCATCCTCCAATCATACTTGGAACGCCTTTTATAAATGCAATTTATCCTTTTACTCATATTGATTCAAAGGGATTTTCATCTTCGTACAAAGACGATGAAATAAGTTATACTTTTATCACAGAGTCAATAACTCGTGAAATTAATGCTTTAATTAATATAAAGCAAAAACATGTCGATTCTTTACAATATGAACTCTTTAGCATGAACATATTTGAGTCTCTCAAATCTGCTAAAATAAGGGGAAAAATTAAATTAATTTCCGAACAGATCGCCATTGATATTTGCGCAGATCACCCCAGTGCTTTTTGGAATCGAAAAAAGCATATTGTTACTCTCCCATATGAGGAAAACTTCTCGGAGGATAATATCCCGACCAAGTCTCGTCCCTGCCAAATGAATTCTGAATTAGTAGAGTTCTGCAAAAGGGAAATTGATAACTTGTTACAAAAGGGTTTGATAAAACCTTCCAAGTGCCCCTGGTCTTGCACAGCATTCTATGTCAATAATGCTGCAGAAAAGGAACGGGGAGCTCCCAGGTTAGTAATAAATTACAAGCCTTTAAACAAATGTTTAAAATGGATCAGGTATCCTATTCCAAATAAAAGAGACTTACTTTCAAGGTTATACGACGCCAATATATTTTTAAAATTTTATTTAAAATCAGGTTTTTGGCAGATTCAAATATTTAAAGAGCATTCTTATAAGACTGCTTTTAATGTTCCTTTTGGGCAATACGAGTGGAATGTCATGCCATTCGGTTTAAAAAATGCCCCATCAGAATTTCAAAAAATTATGAATGACATATTTAATCCATATTTGAATTTCATCATTGTGTATATTGACGATATTTTGGTGTTCTCCAAAACTCTAGAGATGCATATTAAGCACCTTGACATCTTCAAGAAAATTGTTGTACAAAATGGTTTGGTGATATCTAAACCAAAAATGAGTTTGTTCCAAACTGAAGTTCGCTTTCTAGGACATCTAATTTGTCAGGGAAGAGTCACTCCAATACAGAGCGCCATCGACTTTGCATCAAAGTTTTCCGACATTATCACAAATAGAACACAGCTGCAAAGATTCTTGGGAAGTTTAAACTACATTTCTCCATTTTATAAAAATATTTCTCGCGATTTAGCCCCATTATATGACAGGTTAAAAAAGGATTATAAAACGCCTTGGACTAATAGTCACACTACTTTGGTAAAGAATATCAAACTGTGTGTTCAGTCTTTACCTTGTTTAACTCTTGCTAACCCTGCTTGGCAAAAAATTATTGAAACAGATGCTTCAAATATTGGTTACGGTGGAATTCTTAAACAAATTAATCCCAATGACAAAAATGAATATCTTATAAGATTTCATTCAGGTAAATGGACAGAAGCCCAGAAAAAATACGCAACTGTGGCTCATGAAATGCTTACAATTGTTAAGTGTGTCCTTAAATTTCAAGATGATTTACATAATCAAAAGTTTTTAATAAAAACTGATGCTCAATCGGTCAAATACATGTTTGACAAAGATTTTAAGCATGATGCGTCTAAGCTTATATTTGCAAGGTGGCAGGCTCAACTAGCCCCATTTGATTTTGATATCCATTATAAGAAAGGAATTGATAATTCTTTACCTGACTTCTTATCCAGAGAATATATTCAATAAGATGTTTTATTTGACATTTTTTCCTGAAAAAACCTTGATTTCCATTTTAAAGGTAATTATATTACCAAAAGATCTTAAAAATCTCATTATCGAAATTGTCATAGATGATTTAGTAAGAGAAGATTTCTCTATTCATGACTACTCGAAAATAATCAGGGAAGACTTAACAGATTATTTTTCAGAATGACTAATCTGTTTTATTATAGGATGGACCCGCCTTGGAGGCAAGTTCGAGGAAGAGGACGGGGCAGATCAGCTCCGGGAAGATCCTCTGGACATTCCAGCTCTCAAGGTTCGTCATATCGATCCAACTATCCAGTTATACAAATGGGTAACAGAAGCCTTATTAATAAAAGAATCTCTGATGAAGGTGAATCTTCATCTACACCTGCCCCTGAGCAGATTATTAATTTGAAAAATATTCGAAGAGATAGCCCGTTATACGAGCATGCGCAGGCATATTTGCATGCACAAAAGCAGAAAGATACTTTTGCTTCAGTTATGAAAGAGGATAATGATAATATCATATCCTATGAGCAACTTCAGAAAAGAGAAATTATATTTCTCTTGGAAAACTCTGATATACAGAGAAAAACCGAACCATGGAAAATATTTCAGAGGTACTTAATCAAAGGATTATATTACCCGGTAGAGTCATACAAAACCCGATCATACTATGAAACCATATTGATAAGTACTGGAAGTGCAGAAATTCAGCACTTTTGCCCTGCGGGTTATACCCCAGAAGAGAATGTTTATAACTTCTCAAAAATAATTATCAAACAGATTATATCTATTGAAGATTGGGGAATATCAACCATGAAAGAAAGGCAGATTAGCCTCAAGAATACTGCTATGAGCTTTACTTATTGGGATTATATCCAAGCTTTCAGTAAAACACTATTTTATAACAACGATAAAAATAAACACACAAGGTTTGTAAAAATTTACGCAAAAATATTTGCAGAACCAATCTCAAACTGGTTCATTAACTGGTGGTCATACCACGGTCCTACAGTCCAAATATTGCCGGAAAATTTCCTCCACTTATACAAGGAATGGAAGAAGGTATCCCCTTTTCTTGGAGAATTATATCACGAAGATCACATCTGCTGGTTAGACAAGATTGATCAAATGTATTTCTTTATAGAATTCTCAGTACCTTGGATTCATAAATGGGCCCCTGAAATTGGATTCATAGAGGAAAATATTCCCTGCTTGTACCGAGTTTATTATAATAACTTCTGGGAGAAATTGTTAAAAAAGGATCCCAGGTCCAAACAGTTAAACGGACAAGAACTTATTGACACCATTATTAACACCATTAATGCTTATAAAGAACTTCCTCAAAAGGGAATTAGCATTGATGAACCCTCCGTCAGGCATATTGCCCGAAGAATCTCCACTCAAGAGGGAGAGAAGGAAGCAATGATCAATGAGTATCTCGAGGAAATGAAGAGAAGCTTGCTTCAAGGTATCACTCAGATTGATAAATCTGATACTTCAATGAGAAGTGAAACTTCATGCGAGAAGGCACAACGCCGTGAAGAAGACATTATATTGTCTACAGAAGATATTCAGGGAGCAGAAGATTTGTTGCAATCACTGAAGGCCATGGAAAAGAAGCGTGGCACAGAAAAAGTATGAGGAAGACAGGAAATAGGCTGTCACTGTCTACTACACCGTATATAAACTGTTTAAACAGTAAATTCACTGTTTAGGGACCCATATGGGACCCCTCCCTACTGTACATAGATTCTTTATGTTTTCTTTCCTTTCTATATAAGTGTTCATTTGTGGAAAGTAGGAACACACAGAAAAAATAAGAATAGACTCTCTCTCTCTTCTCTCTAGTTAGCTTTGTAAAGAAAATATCAGAAAACGTTTGTCGTTGTTTCGATCTTAAATAAAATTCTTGGATCAATTTTGCAAGCAACCTTGGCTACTGGTCGTCCCTAAGGTATTTACTTTTATTTAGTTTTATTTGACTTAGTTCTATTCTCCTAGCCAGGACTATGTCCGGCTAAACGGTTTCCATATCTATGTCTCTCACCTAACGTCTCTCCTATATGCACCATGAACGGATCTGAGATTTATTAAAATATAAAGGAATTTTAATATGGTTTTTAGACTTGGTTCTGAGATAGTGGTACAGTCGGATCTAGCACTACTTTTATTGGCTTGGCCTTAGTGGCTACGTCTGGTCAGCCGTGGACTTAAGCCCGTTATTGAAGAAAGAAAAGGGTGTCCCTTCCCGGTTAGAATCACCAGACACATGGGCTCGATAAGAAGTATGTATTAGATCCTTGACAGGCCCTTTGCTCGGGTAAAAGAGTTAGTCTTAGAACTGTTAATACTTTTGATTCATTATTAATAACACTACTTAAAAATGCTAAAATTCACCCGAAAAAAGACCAGCGGACTCTGTCAAATTTTCAATGATTGTTTTAAAAAAAAAATCACAATTGGCGGATTTTAAGAAAATCGATGTATTTTCGCTGATTATTTTTCACGTAAAAATGACTAGAAATTATTAAAAAAATAATATTTTATAAATAAAATCAGCGGATGTCTGTCACTTTTTTTTTGTTACAAAAATTAATGAACGTCTGTCGATAAAGTGCAAATCTACAGTTGAAGAGTATAAATAAAAATAGTATAAGTATAGAAATTAGCATTTTGTGTTTAAATGTTACACAAAATGAACTCAGGAAAAATTAGTGTTGTGTGAGTCCATCCCTAATTATTGTTATTTTTTATTTTTATAATTTCATATTCAACCTTATCGTCTCTATTACTTGTTGAAATTTTTTGGGTATACGTTTATTTTTTATTTTTTGTTTCTGTTTATGCTCCTTTTTGCATCAATCCTTTTCTTCATTTCATATCTTTAAGGTGGTTGCTTCAATTATTTAATTTTTCTGGATTGTGTCACACCCCTTTTATGGACGGGTAGAAAGGATTTTTTCAATTTAAGTGACGGTATTGAATAGGGATTAATTTATTTACAGAGTCGCCACTTGGAATTGAGTTATGGTGTTCCAAGTCACCTTTTTGAATCCCTAATCAAAAGAAAATGACTCTTTATTTTTGGTCTGCGAAAATAAACGACCAGGTAAGAAATTCTGTTGACCGAGGGGAAGGTATGAGGCACCCCCCGAGTCCCGTGGTTCTAGCACGGTCGCTTTATCGACTTATACTTGACTTAAATTATTTTTTGGATAAATTGTGTTACAAGCCATGGTTCGCTCATCTTTTTTATTGTTGAACTTTTATTGGTCCTAACTTAGATGCGTAATCGCATTCTTGGTCTAAATTAGTGAAAAAAATTATTAATAATTTGGCCAAGGTGTGTAACCGCATCCTTGAATTTTATTTTATTTTTCTTTTTTTACTATTTGGTCATTTATTTACTTATTTTTAAAGCGTCTCAAGAAAAAGGTGCGTAACCGCATCCTTAATCAAAATGAGATTTTTATTATTATTTTATCGTGCCTAAAGCTCGTCTAGCGTTAGAGGCATTTGTTTGTATCTTGTAAACTCGAGACAATTTATTCTTTCTTTTCAAATTCTTTACTCTCTTTTATTGCAACGAGTTTTGGATTAATCCACAACTTGTCTCACTCTCTTTACAAATGATTTTTCCGCTCCTTTCTTTTGTCAAGGCAATGAATCTTGAATAAATTCGTAACTCATGTCGCCCAAATGTTAATTGAACCTTAAACAAATATTTAGGACCAAATTCTACACGCGCTTTCGAAACGTCTCCAAAATAATCGATCTAACATTTTAGAATGACATGAGAATAAGCCACTAAAAGAACTCAATCACAACTTTAGGAACTAATCATTAAGTCATTTCAAAACGTAGCCTTAATTATCTTAAACTATCTTTCTATGACTCATTTATGAGATTCATTAAATCATCACTATAACATTGAATCATTAATCAACTAATATGAGCAAAGATCATGAAATACTAACACTTGAATTCAAATCACATTCGAGAATTCCAACAAAAAAAATGTGTTTATTTAACCCAATGTAACTCATCTTGACAATAAATAATTACCGTAACCCATAGTTAGCCAATTAAATGCTCAAGTTTAATTTTAATCCAAATTCTAAGCAAACTTTAAGTGAAGTATTCCAACTGATCATGTCTTGTGAAGATAATAAGATAAACAAATAATTTCTCCGAAAGAGTATATGAAATGAATAATAATATTATGTGAAATAAGACAAAAAATAGAGTTAAAAACATTACAAATTTAACTTAAACAAAATTTCAGATTTAAACAAAAGAACGTAACTAAACTTAACAAAAACCATCATCTAATTTTTGTTTCTAAAGAAAAAAATGAATTGTGTCTCAAGAAAGATGCTTAATCGCATTTTTAATTGAAACATGTATTTTTTTCAATAGAATTTGATTCATATAATTAATCATTGAAACGGAAAAATAATAACGGGAACGAATCTTCAAATTCTTTTCGATAAATAACGGGAAAAAATGTACAATCTACATATTTTCAAAGATAGCAATACTAACCTTCAAGTCCACAAACTCGAAACCGCGAACAAGACCTCAATACTCCAACCTCAAGCTCTCTATATTTTTCCCTTATCTTTTGCTTCTTTTTTTTTTCCTTAATCTGTCCTTGTTTTCTCCTTTTGCTGTCTTTTCTGTCTTTTTCTCTAATCTTTATTGCTTTCTAATTTCTCTCTATCTCAAATCCCTTTTTGTGCAGGTGTGTGCATGTATATATAATTGTGTGTGTGAGTGTTGTGTGTGTTGTGTGAGAGGTGAATAGGGACGTGAGGGAGTGGGTGACATGCAGGTGGGGTTGTGGGAAAAGGAGGTGAGGTTATGGGGGGTTTGGATTAATGGGTAGGTTTATGAAATTTTCCACCCTTTTATAAATATATATATATAATTGTATATATAAAAAGTATATATAAAAACATTAGCCAACTATTTGGACTAACAAAAATATATATACTTAAAACAAAAATGTAACTAAAAAAAATATTAAAATTACTACCTTATTTATTAAACTTAAATTAAGAGAATATATATATATATATATATATATATATATATATATTAAAAAAATTCTTATTATTTGAAAAGTAAAATAACAAAATCTATCCTAAAATATGACTTTATTTTTGAAATATTTTTCACATTTTAAAATAAAACCTACTCAAAATTAAAATAAATATTAGACTCAAAAATAAATATTTAAAGCTAAAAATGAGTTAAAACTCAGGAAGGGTCAAAAATCACGTGTCTACAGATTGATTAATTGAACCCAAAAAAAGGTATACAAAAAAAAACTAAAACGTAAAAGTATCAAATTCTGAAAAAACTTTAGGAATAAATTAACAACAATTAGGATATGCTTCTGGCATATTTAAACGATAGTTGAATTATTATTTGTTAATAATAATATTTTAATTTATTGATAGTAAGATTGATAACATGTTATTAATTAATATTTGAAACAGATGTTAATTATGACATGATGGTGTAAAATACCGTATAAAAATTAAACACTTATTTGTATGCTTATGCAATTCTTATTTATACTCTTTAACTGTAAATAGACATCTGTCGATTTTCTTTAAAAAAAATAATTTTTTTATAGTTTCTGTGCTTTTTGCGTGAAAAATAACCAACAAAATATGTTTGTTTTTTTTAAAAAAAAATCATTGACAACTCAACTGAGTCCGTCAGCTTTTAGCATTTTTTTACTAGTGTTATTAACAATGAATCAAAATCGTAATAGTTCTAACATGCTTTAACTATTTTTAAAAAATATATATTTACCAAATTGCTTAATTGTGTACTTAAAAGTTTGATATTAGTTAGGAATAAGAAGAATAAAAAAATTGAAAGAAAAAGTGGAATAGTGATAAATAACATATGTAATGTAAATAAAAGGGTCTACTCTTCAAGTGTCAAAAGCTAAATGAAGCCTCACACAACTATTGTTGATTGTACCTCTCTCATAATAAAAAAATTTCGTTGTTTCACAAGGAACGGAACCACTACATTGAAAACAATAAAGAAAATGAGGCATATATATTACTCACATTGTTTAGAAGTACTTCTGAATCGTTTGTGCATACCTACTGCTACAAGCCGCTCCGAGCTCCGGCCACCACTAGCAACAACCACGCCTCCCTTTTCTCTGTCCAACAACCTCCCTGAAGCCACCACAACCAGATCCAAACCCCCTCTGCTCTCCCTTCGATCCCTAAACCCAACAACCACGACCAGACCACCCCAAAACCCCAAAATCCACTACAACCCCTCTCTTTCCCGACGAAATTCCGGCCAAACGCCACTGCTCCGACGGAGCAACCAACGAACAACACTACAACCTCACCTCATCCAACGTCATTAATCCGGCGAGAACGTTATCCTTCGGTTTTGTTTCCTTTCTTTTTCTTTTGTCTCGATTTCTTCTTCTTGCAGGTTCCTTTCCCGAGTCAGCTCTAGCATAAATTCCGGCGACCAACCAGATTCCGACGAATAACAAGATTCCGGCGACCAATTTCGACACCTCATCTTGCCGGAATCCAACCACTTTAGCAAGCAAACCGTCCTTCTCTCCTCACAGCTTGACCCCAGTGACTTCTATCCCTAGGCTTTATTTTCGTCCTCAGTAGTTGACATTTGCTTGGATTTTTTATTTTTTTTATTTTTTATCGCATTCTTGATAGCCTATTTAGGTTGACATTTCTGCCATTGCTTTAACACTCGCTGTCTAGTTTTTTTACATTTTTTACATTTTACATTTTATATTGATTTTGACGTGTAGTGTATTCGGGAAGTAAATTATTGGCTCTATATCGTGTTTGGCAGTGTAGTTCCTGTCTCTTGTACCTTATTTTGCTTTTTTTGTGATATAGTTGTTTAGTATAGAGTAGTTGGTGGAGTTGGTTTATCCTTGATTATAGCGCACGTTTTAGTGGCTTTGGTGAATGATGGTCGAATAGGGTCATGTCATCGGTCGCACTCGGGTTTGGGGGCAGGGTCGGGGGCGGGGGCGAGGGGAAGGAGAGGTAAGGGGGTTAAGGGAGCATCTAGGTTGAGAATAGGGTCTTGGAACATAGGGACGTTATCCAGAAAGTCCATAGAGCTAGTGAAGGTTCTAAGGAAAAGGAGGATTAGCATAGCGTGTGTCCAGGAGACTAAATGGGTGGGCACTAAGGCGCGAGAGGTAGACGGGTATAAGTTGTGGTACTCAGGAGGTGTGAGGAATAGGAATGGGGTAGGTATCCTAGTGGATGAGGAGTTGAGAGAGAAAGTGGTGGAGGTTAGGAGGGTCAAAGATAGGTTGATGACAATTAAGTTAGTCCTTGGAGGGTCTACTTTGAACATTATTAGTGCGTACGCACCACAAGTGGGCTTGGATGAGGAGGAGAAGAAATGCTTTTGGGAGGTTTTGGACAAGGTAGTGGGAGGTTTGCCTGATACTGAGAAGCTTTTCATTGGAGGAGATTTCAATGGGCACATCGGGGCATCTTCGAGGGGTTATGACGATGTGCATGGAGGCTTTGGTTTCGGGGATAGGAATGAAGGGGGTACCGCACTCTTGGATTTCGCTAGAGCCTTTAGGTTGAGAGTAGCTAACTCTAGCTTCCCGAAGAAGGAGGAGCACTTGGTTACCTTCCGTAGTTCGGTGGCCAAGACTCAGATAGATTTTTTTGCTCCTTAGGACAGGTGATAAAGGTCTTTGCAAAGACTGTAAGGTTATCCCAAGTGAGAATCTTTCACCCAACATAGACTCTTAGTGATGGATTTAGAGATCAAGAAGGAGAAAAAGAAGCGGATTGTGGATGACCGGCCTAGGATTAAATGGGGTAGCCTGACTATGGACAGTGCACTAGAAATAGGGGAGAAGTTGATGACTAGGGGGGCTTGGGGGAGTAGTGGGGATGTGGATAATATGTGGGATACGACTGCTAGCTGCATAAGGGAGACGGCTAGAGAGGTGTTGGGCGTCTCGAGAGGTCGTTCTGGCAAGCATCGAGGGGACTGGTGGTGGAATGGAGAAGTAAAAGGAAAGGTGGAGGCTAAAAGGGGGTCATATGCGAAGTTGGTAGAGAGTAAGGATGAGGAGGAGAAGCGAAGGAATAGGGAGGCGTATAAGATAGCTAGGAAGGAGGCCAAGTTAGCGGTAACGACAGCTAAAACGGCAGCCTTTGAAAGCTTATACGCGGCTTTAGAGGATAAAGGTGGGGATAAGAAGTTATACAGGTTAGCAAAGGCTAGAGAGAGGAGGACTCAGGACCTTGACCAAGTGAAGTGCATCAAGGACGAAGATGGCAAAATACTAGTAGATGAGGTACTCATTAGGAGGAGATGGCAGTCTTACTTCCATGGACTCTTGAATGAAGAGGGGGACAAAAGCTTTGTGCTGGGAGATTTGGCACACTCAGAGAGGCGTCGTGACTATGATTATTGTAGCCGTATAAAGGTTGAAGAGGTTAAGGTTGCGATTCGTAAGATGCGAAGGGGTAGGGCGACGGGGCCAGATGAGATTCCCGTTGATTTTTGGAAGAGCTCGGGTGAGACAGGTGTGAAGTGGCTAACCGAGTTGTTTGATGGTATTTTCAGAACGGCAAAGATGCCTGAAGCTTGGAGATGGAGCACGATGATTCCTTTGTACAAGAACAAGGGCGATATTCAGAGTTGCAACAACTATAGGGGTATCAAATTGCTAAGCCACACTATGAAGGTCTGGGAGAGGGTGGTGGAGTTGAGGTTGAGACAGATCGTGCCTATTTCAGAGAACCAGTTCGGCTTTATGCCAGGACGCTCGACTACAGAAGCTATTCATCTCCTTAGAAGACTGGTGGAGCAGTACAGGGAAAGGAAGAAGGACTTGCACATGGTGTTCATCGATCTAGAAAAGGCGTATGATAAAGTCCCTAGGGAGGTCCTTTGGAGGTGCTTGGAGGCTCGAGGTGTACCCGTGGCGTACACCAGATCAATTAAGGACATGTATGAGGGGGCCAAGACTCGCGTTAGAACTGTGGGAGGAGATTCAGAGCACTTTCCCGTGTTAATGGGGTTGCACCAGGGATCGACCCTTAGCCCGTTTCTATTTGCCTTGGTAATGGATGTATTGACGCGGCAAATACAAGGTGAGGTGCCATGGTGCATGTTATTTGCGGATGATGTAGTTTTGGTGGACGAGACTCGCGGAGGAGTTAATGCTAAGTTGGAGGTTTGGAGACAGACCCTCGAGTCTAAGGGGTTTAGGTTGAGCAGGACCAAGACTGAATATATGGAGTGCAAGTTCAGTGAGGCGACTCAGGATGATGACGTAGAAGTGAAGCTGGATACACAGGTCATCCAAAAGAAAGGGAGTTTCAAGTATCTTGGGTCTATTATCCAGGAAAATGGAGAGATTGATGAGGATGTCACTCATCGTATTGGTGTTGGGTGGATGAAATGGAGGCTCGCATCTGGAGTCTTATGTGATAAGAAGGTGCCTACTAAACTTAAAGGCAAATTCTACAGAGTGGTGGTCCGACCAGCTTTGTTGTATGGAGTAGAGTGTTGGCCAGTAAAGAACTCCCATATTCAAAAGATGAAGGTGGCGGAGATGAGGATGTTGAGATGGATGTGCGGGTTTACTAGGAGAGATAGGATTAGGAATGAGGATATCCGAGATAAGGTGAGTGTGGCGTCGGTGGAAGATAAGATGCGGGAAGCGAGGTTGAGATGGTTCGGACATGTGAGGAGGAGAGGCACGGATGCTCCAGTACGGAGGTGTGAGAGGTTGGATATGGATGGTTACAGGAGAGGACGAGGTAGACCGAAAAAGTATTGGGGAGAGGTGATTCGACAGGACATGGCGCAGTTGCAGCTTACCGGACATGACCCTAGATAGGAGGGTGTGGAGGACGCGGATTAGGGTAGAAGAGTAGTAGGTAGAAGTGTGTGTAGGCTAGTAGGTAGGAGTGTTTTTCCTTATTGTCCCGACTAGTAATCGTAGTGCTACGCTTATAGTTTCTTGTTCTTGGATTCCTCGTGGTAGTATTTTTTGGCAGTGCTCTGTTTCTTTCTGTTGTTTGTTACTACATATTACTTCCTATCGCCTCTTGTAGTTTTATCTTGTATTTTTACCTTGTATCATTGTTACGTCCTTTTTAGCCTATTTTTAGATTGTTTTGTCTTGAGCCGGGGTCTATCGGAAACAGCCTCTCTACCTCACCTCTGAGGTAGTGGTATGGACTGCGTACACTCTACCCTCCCCAGACCCCACGTTGTGGGAATACACTGGGTATGTTGTTGTTGTTGTTGTTGTACATTGTTTAGAAGTAGGTTTGATTAGTATACAATTTGCTTGCTAAAGAATAATATAATGTTTTAGAAGTCATTATAATTTTGGCTAAAGCGGACGGGTTTATGACGGATTGAGTCCTAAAAAAAATTTAAAACTGGTTTTAATATTTTAAAATATTTTTAAAAAAAGTTATAAATGCCATGTCATAAAATAATTATAGAAAAATTATATTTACCTAAAAAATAACTATGAAAGCTAATTAGGCAAAGTTAAGTGATTTTTGAAAGACAAAACAAAGTTGAATGACTATAAAGACCAATTACCTAAAATTAAATTACCTTTAAAAAACGGAAATCGCAAAAAGGGTATGTTGCTGCCATTTTGAAAGGATTAAAAAGCACCGAAGTAATGTCTAAACCTAATGATTTAAAATAAAACAAAGGATCCCAGAACAAGGAAATACCTTTTTAATTGTCTTAATAACTGGATCAGACTGAAGGATCCGATTTTAAACGAGACAAACAAAAAAGGGTGACAATAGCAAAGGGGGGCTGGACACTAGTTGTGCGAGTGGAATGACCCAACTGGACCTAGTCAGCCCGAACCGTTTTGCGGTTCTAGAAGACCCTGAACAAGAAGAGGCAAAGATGTCAGATCTGGACACTGCTGAACAGGAAGAGATTGCTCAGGATGAGTGTTTGGGTAACAAAGTCGAGGAGGGTGTAGTCAAGGAGAGAACTCCCGAGGAGAGTGATTTGGCTCATAGAAGTGAGGATCTGGAAGAGAGGGTCAACTATGGCAGTGACTGAGGGGGACTTGTTCTGTGATAAACAAATGACTTGGGCATCCAAAAGAGGTGAACCTGAGAAGAGCAGTAAGAGTAAGCGTTCAAGTACTGGTGTTATGACCTTAAAGGTGGAAGATCCTCCCCTGGTTCGAATCACCCTGAATGAAGAGTGGGCGAACAAGATGCAAAACATATCATAAATGTTGAATTCTAAGAAAGAGGGGGGGCCTTTCCCGCGTATGCGCCTTTATTTATATTCTTTCTATTTTTGACAATGGAGAATCTTTCTAAAAAAATCTCTCTGGCAAAACGCAATTCGTCGAGTTCAATTCAAGGTGCACCTTGCTTTTTTTCAGGTAGCTTTTTCTTACGCCTATTTAGCTAGTGGGGCATTGGTCATAGCCGAAATTCGTCGAAGGGATAAAACAAAAATAAAGAACCACTAAAAAATGCTCTTTTTCAAGAGAGAGGTTTAAGGCGCATTAATCACGCCTTGAAGGAGGGAAGTAGTGGAGTAGGAGAGGTAAAGATGGATGGGAATAGATAAGTAAGAGAGAAGGCGACACCAGCTAGCAGAACGGACGGAATGAGAAGAAATCCCCGGGATGGAAAGAAGCTTGCCACAAAAAATAGGATATTTTAAAAATAGGATTTGTTTATTTTCTATTTAAATATGTTATATATATAATGTCATTTTTTCCCCTTCCTTGAAAGGGTAAGACACAGGTACTTGGTTCGCTCTATTTCTTTATCTCCCCATGAATCGTATGTCGGATCCTTAGGATTGGTATATTCTTTTTTATCCTGTAGTTTGTAGTTTCCCTGAATCAAGCCAAGTATCACAACTCTTTCTACCCATCCTGTATATTGTCCCCTTTGTTCCGTGTTGAAATAGAACCTTAATTTATTACTTATTATTAGATTTTAGATTGTTAGATTAGTTAGTGATTAGATATTAGTATTAGACGAGATTTTACGAATTTTTTTTAATTTCACAAACATTACCCTCACTCAGAACAATATGCTCTTGGGAGACATGAAGCACAATCAACCTCTCTACCTTAAGACTTCTAACATGGTCGATTCTAGATAGAGCACGGTAACCCACAACCCCCTACTCTACAAAACAAAGAGTGGAAAATCTCTTCATAGGGTACTGTAGATGTACAGCCATAGTACCATAGGGATGGTGAGAGTTCATAAGAGCCCAAATTTAGATAGGGTGAAGCATAGTGAGAGTGACACAGATCTCCTTTTTTCAAATAGGGAAAGCAAATCCTAATCATCAGGTAAGACGGGATCATTAGAATACGAAACTGCCTAAAAAAATGAAAATGTATCAACAAGAGCAATCGCAGCTTATTCATCGAGAAGCCACTCGTGGCACACTGACTAGAAATCATCTGCGAGAAGGTCTTCTAAGGCAGATAATGACCAAGAATTGACAATTGGTAACGTAAGTAAATATAGAATACACGTAATCCCACAGAAAGATTTCGGGTTAGCCTTCGTTTTCCCCATTGGCGAAGTCATAAGTTGTGGTGAATCTGTGTCGCTACTATAAATTTCCATAGTTCAATAGAGAAAAGAGAGAAGAGCAGGCCGATTTCCTTTACTTTATTATTAAACCCGCTGCTATTTCCTAATTCCGTGCCACGGTACAGGATATTTGCCGATGGATGGAGTTGTAGTGGAAGTTTCTGTTGTTCCTCGTACGGTAAGTCACTAGAACGAGATAAGCCACTAGGTTCAGTAGTTAGATATAGTATTCACTAATCACTGAAGCGCTAACAAAGTTGTCCGGGAAAGCATCTGACGAAGCAAGAAGTCCTTGAACTCTCCTTGGGCCTGTTGATCGGCTTGGAGTTCCATATCTCTGAAGAGTAACTGCTAGCGCGCAACGGCTCCTATCCTATCGCCGGGTCTGGACATGGTCCATGATTCAGTTCGTGTTTCAAGCGGAGCATTATATCCCCGTCGTAATAGGTCCTTCTCTTCCTACAGTACAGGTAGGATCGGCAGCAACAATGCTGGGGCGGTCAGTGTTGCGGTTGACGATTCAGCTCTCGAAAATGTCAGTATTTTGGCATCTCTCATTGCTTCGGATGAGAAGGAAGCTTCTCACAGATATTGACTGTATCCGACAACCAACGGGTGTTTTTCCAACGACCAGCGTGGGTGTCCGCCTCTTATTCCACATTCCTATACTAATCTAATTTGGATTAAGATTCCAAAATCTCTCAATATATCACGATTACCCTCTATCGTCCAGTCTGTGGCCCGGTCTTTCTTTTGAAAAAGTCTTGCAAGAGACTTTTAAACAGTTCTTTTTCGGTTTTTCAGGTCCACTTGCCATATCAGGTGACGCGGAGAAAGCAGCTAAGAGCCGGTCAAAATAAAATACCAGGCCGGGGCTTTTTTTCCTGCGGTTTCCGATATTGCAATGGCAAGCAAAGAGAGGGTTTCCCTCTTTCGGGTATAGGCTTTCCCGAGTGATTGGAAAGATTTTAGACTGCCAGAGACAAAAAGCTATCTAACCCTGATATCCTTGGTACTGTCCCTGCTGAGAAAGATCCGGATTTCCCAGCAATCCGTTATATGGGCGCCAACTCCAAGTTCCTTCTCTTCTTTCTTTTTTCAAGTCACGATCAGAATGATGACATTCTTTTTTGCTTTAGAAAGGAGAAGGGAAAAGGCCAATTTGCACCACCATCCTTCCCCAAAGATTCGGTTAGTGTGCATAGACTTCTACTTTCCTTAGGCGACTTTCTTGCCTTACGAGCACAAGGGTAGGTCTCGAGTAGTAGTCGCTGACGAAGAAGAAGATAATGAAGCAAATTTGAATCCGCCCTCATCTGCGGCGACGACCTCTGTGGTACCAGGGCTGACCTATGAGGAGTATGAGAGAGCGATTCAACATGATCTTCGAAAGAAGCAAAAGAGCCAAGGAGCGTCCTCGAATCCTGATCAAGCCCTTGAAGCTGGAAGATTGCGCATCCGATCATCGAGCGGCGCAGGTACACTCTTTCCTTTTATCCCACCTGATAATTCAACTGATTTTTTTCAAGCGAACGTCAAGTAGAAAGGAACAAGGTCTTACGGCACGATCACTATATCTTTGATTTTTCTTTATCTCTCCTCGGCTTGAGCCGAGTGGATGATACGTGGCATGGTATACCTGATCGTTTAGTCAACAAGACGTACGTAAGTCGACATAGCTCCATGTATATGTTCTTTGGAGCTAGAACCAATCAATAGAATGAAATGAAATAATGGTAAGCCTAGGGCGACGAACATGGCTCAAGAGTGTCTATACAAAGCCCCTCTCTTCTTCACTCAAAGAGGCAATGTACCCTTTGTTTGAATGGTACTTGATTCATAAAGAATGATTCTTTTGAATTTATACGGACTTTCTAAAAAAAAATGCCACGCTCCGCGTGTCACGAGATATATCGCTCTCGGACTTCTTACGGTAAGGCCAATGCACCAGCCAGCCTTCTCTCGACCGGATGGGCCTATGTCACTAGAACAGGTGAGGAAGACCTCCAATCACTGTACTGGCAATTCAAGATGAACTCCTTCCATGCCAACAATAAGAGTACTAAACTTTCAAAAGAAGAGAGATGAGATCAAGCTTTGAAGTTGGTAGCTGAAAGAAAGCTGTTCGTGAAGGTCAGGCCAGAGCATAAGGAAGGAAGCTCACTCAGAAGCGAATTCCTTGTCTTTCATTCCAAGGCATAACTTGTATCCATGCGCTTCATATTCGCCCGGAGTTCGCTCCCAGAAATATAGCCATCCCTGCCTCCTCACGTCAATCCCACGAGCCTCTTATCCATTCTCATTGAACGACGGCGGGGGAGCAAATCCAACTAGAAAAACTCACATTGGGCTTAGGAATAATCAGGCTCGAACTGATGACTTCCACCACGTAAAGGTGACACTCTACCGCTGAGTTATATCCCTTCCCCGCCCCACAAAATAAAATTAAGTCACTATTGTGACCAATTAGCTAAAGTTGAGTGATCATCCAAGCTTCTTATTCTCTAAACTTTCTAACTCTAAGGGATTGTTTGATGTGAGGTATAAGGTATAATAGTCCCGGGATAAAATGCATGATTATTTTATCATGCATTTGATTGGAGGTATTAGTTAGTCTCGAAATTATTTATCCTACTATTTATACCATAATGATGAAATAAGTTATCTCATATATATGGTGGGATAACTAATTCTGAGATAATTAATCTCAAAAATTAATTATCCCATAATAACTTGTTCCCAGCCAAACTACCACCTGAGAATTTGCTTTTCTTAAAAATAGAAAAAGTGGGAGTGGGACAATAGGAGACAAACTTTGTTTCTAGGGTGAATGAATTAAGGGTGACAAAAATGTTTCAAATTTAAGTTGTAGTGACTTAAGTTATTTTAATTGAGTAGAGGTGACAAAAATTAGATTAGGAATTAATGAGTTTTGACTCATTTTCTGAGTTGCCCTCAAGTTTTTATTTTTACACTTTGACCCATGGGACCCATTCCCCTTTTGGGAGAATTAAATAAAACCCTAATTTCCTAAAATGGGAGGGGGGAAAAAGGACCGCCTCCCCTTCTTTTTGCTTCTCTTCCTCTCGCCATTTTCAGAGCATTCTCCATTGTTGTTGTTGTTGTTGTTGTCTTCTTCTTCTTCATCATCATCATCTTCTTCTTCTTCATCATCATCATCTTCTTTTTCTTCTACTCCCCTGCCCTCCATTGTTGTTGTTGCTGCTGCCACAACTGCTGGTACTGGACCAAAATTTTGGACCAAATTTGTTCGTAATCACTGGGCATTGCTTCATAGGTGATTTTGGTAAGTAAAAATAATGATTTTTAGTTCAATTTCTCATCTGGGTATATCTGCTGTTTTTCTGCAATTTTCAGTAGCGTATCCAACAGATGACCCATCTGTTGCAACAGATGATCTATCTGTTGGATTCATATTACATTAGCTGGCAAAGCTGGTTCAGAACCAGAAGCTTAATCCAACAGATAAGTCATCTGCTGCAACAGATGAGTTATCTGTTGCAACAGATGAGTTATCTGTTGCAGCATATGACTTACCTGTTGGATTCATGTTCAGAACCAGTAGCTTGATCCAACAGATAGGTCATCTGTTGCAACAGATAACTCATCTGTTGCAACAGATAACTCATCTGTTGCAGCAGATGACTTATCTGTTGGATTAAGCTTCTGGTTCTGAACATGTATCCAACATGTTTGTTGGGACAATGATATAATTTTATTGTTTTATATAGATACTCAACTTTACGATACTATTATTGATTTTTTTAACAAAACTCTTTAGGTATCATTTATGGAGGAATCAATAACAATAGGGGTTGATTGTCATGGTGAATGGATCGAGAAGAACAATCGATTTATTTGGCGTTGGAAGGATGGTGACTTGTTAGAAACGATAGCGATGACAGTCCAACAAGATATTTTGTATGATGATTTTGTTAACTTAATCATTAGTTGTTGTGAATTAAATTGCCAACCGAAAGATCTTGTCATCAGTTACATGCACAGCTCTTTTGAAAATCAGAGGGTCTTGCCTTTTAAGATAAGGGATCAAGTTCGTTTGCGTGCTTATTTGAGTGATGCAGCTAGGCCCATTTTAAGGGTATACGTAATTGAAAAGCCGAGAGAGAACCCCAATTTAGCTCAAAACCAACAAGATATGTTAAATGATGAGTTGGAGGATAGGGTAGATATGAATATTCCAGATAATGGAAGTGGGGCAGAATTGGATGGTCCAAGCTGTGGGGATGACAAAACTCCTACACCTAATGTTGGGAGCAATACAGTGGGCAATTCTCAATCAACACAGTCTATCCATGTACAAGAGGATGAAACAGGTTTTTATAAGGGAATGACATTCAAGAACAAACAAGAACAAGCAACTTCGTTGAAAATTGCTTGCTTGAAAAAAGATTTTAGACTCAAGAAGGTGATTAATTCGCGTAATGTGTATTGTTTTAGATGTGTATATCAGGAGTGCAAATGGTGGATTAGGGCTGTGAAGCTTTTAAGTTCTGATAGATTCTGTATTACAACCTATGTAAAGTATCACACGTGTGGTTCTGAGCATATCACGAGTCATAATCCGTACGCCACAGCAAAAGTCATCGGAAAAAAAATAAAAAATAGGTTCCCCGAAGGTAAAGGCCCATCTACACAAGACATGAAACATCAAATTCGTACAGAATTGGGTGTTAAGGTGAGTTATTGGAAGATTTGGAAGGGCATGGAGCTTGCAAAGTCTTTGATTAGGGGAACACATGAGCACGGGTATGCAGTGCTTGATGCTTACCGTTATATGCTTCAGTCCGCAAATCCAGGAAGTAAGACAGCATTGAAAATTGATGAAAATGGAAAGTTTAAGTACTTTTTTTGTATCCTATGGAGCTTGGATACGTGGTTTTGAGCAAATGAGAAGAGTCATAGCCGTTGACGGGACATTCTTGAGGAGCAAGTATGAAGGAGTTTTATTGTCAGTTGTGGCACAAGATGCGGAGAATCATATTTTTCCGCTTGCTTTTTGTGTAGTTGACAAGGAGTGCGATGCCTCATACCGATATTTTTTTGAACAAATGAGAAGCTATCTAGATGATACTGCTGATTTGTGCATAATTTCTGATAGGCATCCAAGTATCAAGAAGATGGTTTCAATTGTCTACCCTACAGCTCATTATGGTTGTTGCATAAGGCATCTTGGGGAGAATATTCGAAACAACTTTCACAATGCGAAGGTCGTATCTCATTTTTATAAAGCAGCAAAAGCGTACAAAATTGATGAGTTCAATGACCATTTCAATCAAATAAGAGACATGGTACCAGGAGCAGCCGAACATCTTGAACGTGTTGGATTCCACAGGTGGAGTAGAGCATTCTGTCCGGGAAATAGGTATAATATTATAAATTGAGTGATTTATTTGAGTTTATTTTATTGTCAATTATATCTTACTGGTGATTATTTATTTGTATAGGTATAACATTATGACGACAAATATAGCTGAGTCGGTGAATGCAATGTTCGACGTTGAAAGAGAATTTCCCATTGTCGCTCTATTTAATGAAATAAATAGGAGATTTGCACAAAAATTTCACGAGAGGCGTACGGAGTTCATCAACTCACCAACCATCTTTGTCCCTGAAATGGAAAAGAAAATAACAGAGTACGTCAACTTGGGAAACAAGTTATTGGCTCATCAAACTGCCAACTACAAGTTCAGTGTCACCGGTTATGGTGAAGTTGCTACGGTCGATTTGCAAGCAAGATCTTGTACATGTAGAGTATTTGACATGGATAAAATACCTTGTCCACATGCTATGGCAGCGCTTCGAGTCCAATATGGTGAAGATTTTGGTAGGCGGATTTATGAGTACTCATCCTCATATTATACGGTGGAGAGATACATCATTGCATACTGTGAGGAAATTCATCCTGTGCCTTTTGAAGAATCTTGGAATGTTCCTTTGGAGATTTTAGAGAGAGAAATATCTCTTCCACATATTGACCCAAGCAAACCGGGAAGAAGGCGAAAAAAGAGGAGGCGTGGAGTCGGAGAATCATTTCCAACAAGAAAAAATAAGTGCTCTATATGTAAGACGGTTGGCCACAAAAGAACTACATGCCCAGATCGAAATGCTCCATAATTGTTAATGTTGCACTCATTTTCTCCATTCTTGTAATAGTAATAGTATTGTTATTCTGAACTTTTAGTACTTTTTTATGATATTTCAATCGGTGATGTTTGTGAACTTAACTGAGATTGTAATGGAAGTTGTTAATTGAAAGTAATTATGATTAAATAACTTAGTTTATTACTAATCATGAGTTAATTAAGCAATTCACACCAAATAAGTCAACAGATGAGTCATATGTTGCAACATATGAGTGATATGTTGCAACATATGAGTGATATGTTGCAACATATGAGTGATATGTTGCAACAGATGACTCATCTGTTCCAACATATGAGTGATATGTTGCAACACATCACTCATCTGTTGGTTTACTCTTATTATGTTGGAACATATGAGTGATATGTTGCAACATATGACTCATATGTTGCAACATATCACTCATATGTTGCAACATATGACTCATCTGTTGGTTTACTCTTATTATGTTGGAACATATGAGTGATATGTTGCAACATATCACTCATATGTTGCAACATATCACTCATTGTAATTGAAGTTGTTAATTGAAAGCTAATTATAATTAAATAACTTAGTTTATTACTAATCATTAGTTAATTAAGCAATTTACATCAAATAAGTCGATTGATCCCTCTATTTAGGGTCACTACACTTAGTTGATCATGCAATTATTGTGTATTCATTGAGATTGTAATTGAAGTTGTTAATTGAAAGCTAATTATGATTAAATAACTTAGTTTATTACAAATCATGAGTTAATTAAGCAATTCACACCAAATAAGTCAACAGATGAGTCATATGTTGCAACATATGAGTGATATGTTGCAACATATGACTCATCTGTTGGTTTACTCTTATTATGTTGGAACATATGAGTGATATGTTGCAACATATCACTCATATGTTGCAACAGATGAGTCATATGTTGCAACATATCACTCATATGTTCCAACATATGAGTCATATGTTGCACCATATCACTCATATATTGCAACATATCACTCATTGTAATTAAAGTTGTTAATTGAAAGCTAATTATAATTAAATAACTTAGTTTATTACTAATCATTAGTTAATTAAGCAATTTACATCAAATAAGTCGATTGATCCCTCTATTTAGGGTCACTACACTTAGTTGATCATGCAATTATTGTGTATTCATTGAGATTGTAATTGAAGTTGTTAATTGAAAGCTAATTATGATTAAATAACTTAGTTTATTACTAATCATGAGTTAATTAAGCAATTCACACCAAATAAGTCAACAGATGAGTCATATGTTGCAACATATCACTCATATGTTGGATGAAATTAAAGCAGTAGCTACTGATGTGACGCTAAATTACGTCACTTTCGACTCTTTTTTACTAAGAACAATCGTACGTTTTCAAGCAACCATTGTTGTTTTTGATGTTTTTATGTTGTATTTGTAGGAAATGGAAACAAACACGGAACCGAAAGGAAATACGTGAAAACGAGCATTCTGGATAAGGGTGACGGTCCGAGTGACGGACCGTCAAGCGTGTGACGAACCGTCAAGGCAGCCGTCACACCATGGCAACACACTGCCTAAGGGCGACGGCCACCGTGACGGCCCGTCAAGGATGTGACGGTCCGTCACCATGACCGTCACACAAAGGCAGCAAAGGGGCAGTGCCACTGCCTTAGCGTGACGGTCCAGGCGACGGTCTGTCAAGGCAGCGACGGTCCGTCAGCCTGACCGTCACGCTAAGGCAGTAGCTTACGTCGGCGACCCGCGTTTTGGGGATTCCTAGCCCGTTTTGGATTTGGTTTCTTTGGCTCCTATAAATACCCTATGTTAGGTTTATGTTAGAATTCACCCAATATATTTGACAACGATCGCTTACGCTTCTTAAATTGAGGTGTAGTTTGAGCGTTATCAGATACTGCTCTGATTTCATCCAACATATGAGTGATATGTTGCAACATATGAGTGATATGTTGCAACATACATATGACTCATCTGTTGGTTTACTCTTATTATGTTGGAACATATGAGTGATATGTTGCAACATACAACATATCACTCATATGTTGCAACATATCACTCATATGTTGCAACTTATTTGGTGTGAATTGCTTAATTAACTCATGATTTGTAATAAACTAAGTTATTTAATCATAATTAGCTTTCAATTAACAACTTCAATTACAATCTCAATGAATACACAATAATTGCATAATCAACTAAGTGTAGTGACCCTAAATAGAGGGATCAATCGACTTATTTGATGTGAATTGCTTAATTAACTCATGATTAGTAATAAACTAAGTTATTTAATCATAATTAGCTTTCAATTAACAACTTCAATTACAATGAGTATGAATTACATAATAATTACATGAAATATTGTCATCACCAAATATATATTATAACTAAATAAAATACTAAAAATAAAAAAGATTGTCTGCAAATTACAGCCCATAATATAATTAAATAAAATACAAAAAATAAAAAATATTGTCTGCAAAATGCAACCCATATCAGGGCTCCAAACTCTTAAAAATCACCCCAGCGGCCCAAACTTCTTGCATTCTTGCAACTGAATTATCATTCATTAGAGTCTTAGGAGTTATCATAGAAGTGTCGGTTATCAAATGCTCAATGAAAGCAAGCGAGTATGACCCGCACGCGGCAAATGTCTCATTCTTTGGAAGGTTCTGTTTTCGACCTTCAAAAGCCCATCGTTCGTTGAGCAATTTTTCCGGCAAGTGATTCATTAGGCCACTTTGCTTCAACAACTTAGGGAACAACTCCAACAAACCCTCCATGAATATCAGAAATTGAAACTCTTCATACACTGGTATGTTGCAGTCATAGACATTCATGACTCCCTCACTTATTTTGATCTCAACAGTCACAAAATGCTTCTTCTCCAAATTCATTACTGCTATGATTCTCTTGGCCTCTCTCCAATCCATGGCACCTGGATATGGTCTCTTTCCTCTGACATAGTCAATCATGTCATCATCCCATTCAAACTCAGCAAGTAACTCCTCTAATTTTTTTCCACCAGGAGTTGTTGCTTCTTCACTGAGTTTGTTGTACCGACAGAGGAAATTACCATAAAAATTGAGGTCCATTATTCTATCTCCAAGATCATAGAATTGAATGAATTTTAGATGTCTCTCCCGCATGAGAAGAAGAATTTCATCAACATACTGAAATAATAATACAATTTATATAAGTTAGCAACTTATAATACTTGAAAAGTTGCAACAGATGAGTCATCTATTCCCATCTGTTGGAACAGATGTCTCATATGTTGGATGAAATCAAAGCAGTGACCTACAGTTTTGATTTCATCCAACAGATTACTCATATGTTGCAGCAGATGAGTAATATGCTGCAACAGATGAGTAATCTGCTGCAACATATGAGTAATCTGTTGGATGAAATCAAAACAGTAGGTCACTGCTTTGATTTCATCCAACATATGAGTCATATGTTGCAACATATGAGTCATATGTTGCAACATATAAGACATCTGTTCCAACAGATGGATCATCTAAATAAGCAGTACAAAATCATTAAATAAATAGAAGGTTAGTAAAAGTAACTTACCCAGTCCACATACCAAAACTTCATATCAGTCATGTTCTTGAAGTCTTGTGGACCAAATTTATGCATAGAGTAAATTTCTGGGGCCTTTTTTGAATTCATCAGAGTTTTCAGCTTTGCCTTTCTTGTGGCAGACACCAACTTGTAGACATTTACCTTCTTCAGCTCTCCTTGCTCTCCTATGGCTCTTGGAACTTCCCCAACAGTGCAAGAAAGAGGAGTTGTAATTTTCCTTGATTTAATATCTGAAATTGCCTTGGAAATTGTTTTTTTTGTCCTCTTAATCTTAACCTGCAATGGAGTGAATGGCTCTGTAATCTTTCTTGATGGGATGACACCCCTTTTAGATGTCAATTCCTTTACAGCATTAGTTAATCCCTTAAGAGCATCAATCACTCCATTGTGTTTTTCCTTGCACTCTTGGCATTTGCATGCAGAACAAGAGCTTGAAGAGGCAACACCACCAAACTGTCTACCTATGTTGTGTGGTAGATCTGTAGCATGCCTACTAAAAGGGGTATGTCTACCACCAAAGTCAGGGGTATGTCTACCAGTAAAGTCAGGGGTGTGTCCATCACCAAAGTCAGGGAGGTTTCCACCACCAAAATCAGCATCTTCAGTATGACCATAGTCATGGTCATTTCTTGGTTGAAAAATCATAAGAGGATCACCACCACCACCACCAACACCATCACCACCACCACCACCAACAGTAACAACAACACCATCACCACCAACACCAGCAGTATCAACAATAACCTCATCAAGAACCAAATCATCCTTCCCAAGTGTTTTTCTTCTGATGGCTGTTGCTCCGGCCAATTCTTTTTTTATCCTATTTACCTTAGGGTCTGGTAGAGTTTCCACAGACCCTAAAGTAACAAGGAATGGCATCTTTAACTCTCGATTAGTCGGGATAAGCCATGGATGCATAATCTAAAATCAACAATTAAATGTATTAAAATAATGTTTAACTCATAATTGAATTAATCTCTATAAAAGTAGACTTACTGCTTCCTCGGGTGGTTTGAAAAGATCAAGAACTTTTGCTCTTTTATCGTTCTTGACCGACAACCATCTCAGAATTCTAGGACTAGAAACCTCTTCTTGATAGTCCTTCACTTGTTGTCGGAGATAAGGAATGGCTTCAAATGCCCAAGCCTGTAAAAATTATGCTAAAAATTAAAAATATTATTCAATAAAAAAAATTAAAACACAAAAATAAAATATTTACCATGAAAGCCCATGGAAAGCCATATAAGTTGACTGTCTTTGGCGTTAACGGAGTCAACAAATATTTGACAGTCATTATGAAGCTTTCACGACCCCAAGGGTAGTTATTGAATGCCTCCAGATCTTCCGAGAGCTTTATTAAACCAAGTGGTATGTTGTTGTTAACGTCTCTCGCCCAAAGAATATTATGTACAAACCAAACCAAGCACAATGATTGCTTGTGCTTCTTTGAAAGCCTTTTACCTTCTAACTCTTGAAGTAAATTTACATTTTTGAAGCTTGAACCAACAAGGGACACCAAGTCATCACCATCAGTTGACTTGCCCTTTTGAATTTTCTTGACAGTCTTGGCTGCTGACTTAGATCCTTTTTTGTTGTTGTCTTTGGTGTGCGGGGTGCTTTCTTTTGCGTAACAACAGGAATAGGTTGAGAAGGAGGATGACATTTTAGTCCAGTAACTATGGCAAACTCCTTCAACCCAAAACAAAGTGGCATGCCACAGTAGTTGATCCAGACTTCATCCATCTTATTATTGTTCTCATACATAAATCTACGTTTGAGAAGACCATACACCATGGTCATTTGAAAACGAGCATTATTATCCTCTGGCAAATCAAGATATTGCCCAAAGCAGCTGTTCCTGAAATAACCATCCAAATTTTGTTCTTGAAGTATTTGTCTGAAGGTGTCAAAAGTTTTTCCCATGGTTGACTTTATCACACAATCACCAGTTATATTTATGACATCACACTGCATTGTCACAGAAAAATTATCAATACAGAATGTTTTGACACACTCTTCAGTGGAAGGACTGTTAGGATCAAGGTGTTCCTCTTCCTCATCTTCACTTTCATTATCTCCTCCTTCCTCTGATTCTACTTCATTATCTTCTCCATCCCTCTCTTTATCTACACCTTCTTCCTCTATTGAGTTTTTATCTTCATCACTTTCTCCTTCATCTTCCTCACTTCCTTCATATTCCTCACTTTCCTCATCTCCTTGTTCATCTTTACTTGAATCTCCAGATTCTTGACTTTTTTCTATTTCCTTCTCTTTTTCCTTCTCTTTTTCTATATTTAAAGCTGATTGAGAAGAGACTTCTTCTTCTAATTGAGATACTGCTTGTATAGCAAGCTCTTTTAGTGGTGAATGTATCCTAGCTATTTTTCTTCTTCCTGTTTTTGGAGTTGATTCACTTCCTTTCCTTTTAGTGGGATCCATTTATCTACAAACAAGAGTAAAATAAAGGTCAATGATTGATTTGTGCATAATTAAAAAAAAAAGATAACAATGAATTTAAAATGTACAAATAATTGTCCAACAGATGGGTCATCTGTTGGAACAGATGACCCATATGTTGCAACATATGAGTGATATGTTGCAACAGATGAGTGATATGTTGGATGAAATCAGAGCAGTAGCTACTCCTCTGATTTCATCCAACATATGAGTGATATGTTGCAACATATGAGTGATATGTTGCAACATATCACTCATATGTTGCAACATATTATACATATGTTATGGTATTAACAAAAAATTTACCACATAATACACCAAGAACATCAACATAAATCAACATTTATCACTTGAATAACAATTTTGAAGAGCAACACCAACATTTACCAATAAAACAACATCAATAACACCAACAAAATTCAATAAAATCAACAAAACAACAACAACACCAACATATGAGTGATATGTTGCAACATATGAGTCATATGTTGCAGCATATCACTCATATGTTGCAGCATATCACTCATATGTTGCAACATATGACTCATATGTTGCAACATATCACTCATATGTTATGGTATTAACAAAAAATTTACCACATAATACACCAAGAACATCAACATAAATCAACATTTATCACTTGAATAACAATTTTGAAGAGCAACACCATACAAGAACAACAACACCAACATTTACCAATAAAACAACATCAATAACACCAACAAAATTCAATAAAATCAACAAAACAACAACAACACCAACATATGAGTGATATGTTGCAACATATGAGTCATATGTTGCAACATATCACTCATATGTTGCAACATATGACTCATATGTTATGGTATTAACAAAAAATTTACCACATAATACACCAAGAACATCAACATAAATCAACATTTATCACTTGAATAACAATTTTGAAGAGCAACACCATACAAGAACAACAATACCAACATTTACCAATAAAACAACATCAATAACACCAACAAAATTCAATAAAATCAACAAAACAACAACAACACCAACATTTACAATCTGTTGGAACATATGAGTGATATGTTGCAACATATGACTCATATGTTGGATGAAATTAAAGCAGTAGCTAATGCTCTGATTTCATCCAACATATGACTCATTTGTTCCAACATATGAGTCATATGTTGCAACATATGACTCATATGTTGGAAACATAATAAGAGTAAACCAACAGATGGTATAGTTATTTCCAACATATGCTTAATATGTTGCAACATATTATACATATGTTATGGTATTAACAAAAAATTTACCACATAATACACCAAGAACATCAACATAAATCAACATTTATCACTTGAATAACAATTTTGAAGAGCAACACCATACAAGAACAACAACACCAACATTTACCAATAAAACAACATCAATAACACCAACAAAATTCAATAAAATCAACAAAACAACAACAACACCAACATTTACCAATACAACATTTACCAATAACACCAACATAATGTTCAAGAACAAGAACAACAACAACATTAACCCTAACTTTGAGGAGAATACTCAGTTCAAATCTTCTTCTTCTTAACTCAGTTCAAGTCCAGTCCTCTTATTCATTAACCAAAGCATTATTTTCAAAAAGCCTAACTTTTTGAGATGCAAGACCCTTCTACAACTGTAACAACAGATTCCAACAACAACAATAACAAAAAATTTACTTCTATCAAAAATAATAACACAAGACAAGAACAACAACCAGACACAACAATGTTGAAGAACAAGAATAACAACAACAACAAAAATTTATATTTCACTGAAGATACACATACTATTTTACAAATATACAATCATATCAAGTGTTAACAAATACCACAAATTAGGGTTTCTTTCATTTTTAAGCATAAAACAACAAAATCATCAACCCACAGTCCAGTTCTTCTTCTTTAATCAAAGCCCTAACTTTTTAAAAAACCCTAACTTCTCAACTTTTTGAACCAAATAAAAGAGAAGGCTGAGAGCTTTACCTGAAAAGAGAGAGAAAGAGCAAAGGTCGAGTGAAAAGAACAGAGAAGAAGAGCTTCAGTTGGAAGCAAATTCGCAGTTGAGTGAAGAGAGAAGAGAGAATTTTTTTTGATCTCTTTTTTTTGATCGTTGGTTTAAGAGAGAGGAGAGGAAAAGAAAGAGAATTGGGGGAGTTGAAAAGTTTTTGACTGTTTGGGTGTTTTTGTATTTTTAAAAAAATTAACAAGTTTTAAAAATGTTAGTTTAGCCCCCAATTAAATTAATCCTTATTTTAAGTGGTCTTTGACCTTGGGCTGGTCAAAGTGTCACCAAAATTAATATTGAAATTAAAGTGTCACCTTCCATTCAATTTTCTCTTGTTTCTACAGAGCAAAGGCACCACACTCCACACTGAACAAAAAAAAAAAAAAAAAAAAAAAAGCTCTTCAATTCTCGGCGCGCCAAAAGATGGAAGTTGACGACGATCTTCACACCCTACTCGACGAACAACGCCGTGAAATAGCTGCCGCTGATGCAGTCGATGTTGACCTTCTCTTCGCCTTTCAACTCCAAATGCAAGAGGCTATGAACGCTTCTACTTCAAAATCCACCATTAATGCAGACGTCGTTATCGGTAGTAACAGCAATGTCACCAATCTTTTCGCTGAGGAATTATCATACTACGAGCAACAAGTTATAGACCATCAAACAGCTGAGTTTGAGATGAGGAAAATCGAAGACGACCTCAATCGTCGAATCCACGACCAGGCCTTTGCACGGGAGATATTCAATGTTCCGGAAAGTGAGTGGGAAAAAACCGGGGATCATTTACATAGGCCTTATGGTGAGGGTTCGTCGAAGAAGCAAAATGGGGAGGAGTGTTTTAGGGTTTATGTGAAGGGTTTATTGGGAGAAGATGCTGAAGATATAGTTGGGGTTAATGTGGGGAGAAAGAGAAATCTTGCTGGGATTGGAGTTGCTGTTTGTGATTCGAGTGGTATTTTAGTGTTTGAAGTGAGTAAAGGTTTGGTTAAAGGCGCCCAAGTATTGACTGATGAAATTGCAGAGTTGAAAGCACTGATTGAAGGGCTTGATGTTGCCATAATGCTGGGTTTGAAAAGGGTTCATGTTATTTTGGATAGTCAAACAATCTTGCAATATGTGAGTCCCTTTTATATACACGACGCCCACATTACAGTTTTAAATATTCTATTATATGTTGTCATAAGAATATGATAAATCAGGGTAATAGAGTATCTAAATTGTCCTTAAATGAATTTATTCGTCCTTAATTTTTTTTTTATTTTAAGGGAAAACATGGGTGTTTTGTATGTCTGCGTTCATTGGGAGGATAAGAAAGAGTAGTTTCGTTCACGCAAAATATGTTGTTACTATCTGTTGGTTCTTGTACTTCCATTACTATCTGTTGTGTCTATTGGAAACAGTCTCTCTACCTCTGAGGTAGGGGTATGGTTTGCGGACACTATTTCTTACCCAGACCCCACTTTGTGGGATTACACTGGGTATGTTGTTGTATGTTCTTGGGTCTGGCAGGTTTCATCTTGGAGGATTAATATGTTTTTGGAGGATCATCTAGCATACCATACAATGTATACGTCCAATCTTCCCTATCCCGCACTAAGTAGGGAGCACTCTGTGTGCAGAGTTGATGGAAATTAATACCTCATTACTTTAAACCTGTAGAATTTGTTATTATTCTATGAATCACAAATACTATTAGGCGGGTTACTTTGTATTGGCATTGGAAACACGTGATGTTATGATCTTAGGCTTATTATGATGCACCATAAAAGGTATCAACATGATTGATGTATATTTATTATGCAGGTTAGGGGCACGTTGCATCCAAGGAAGGGTAATGTTGTTGGACTTGTTGAACAGGCAACTTCTTGTCTAAGAAAATTTGCAGATTGTATACCATCTCTTGCGACACAGAACACCGTCAACTTGGCAATTAAACTTGCAACTGATGCAATAGTCTCTCAGGTTAGAGGACCAGCAGAAAATAACCTTCGGAAGAGCATCACTGAGACTTGTACTATTTGTCTGCAAGATACTGATATAGATCATATGTTTCTAATTAATGGTTGCCTGCATTATTATTGTTATTCTTGTATGAATAAACATGTGGAAGCTAAACTCCTTCAAGGAATGCTACCTAAATGCCCTCATGATACATGCAAGTCTGAATTGAAGTTAGATAACTGCAAAAAGTTCCTGACACCCAAGCTATATGATTTGATGAGTGAACGAGTGAAGGAAACTACCATTCCTATCACAGAAAAGATTTACTGCCCAAATCCTAAGTGTTCTACATTGATGTCAAAAGCTGAGGTCCATATATCTACCCAAAATGTCTCTGTGGGAAACCAGCAAGCTGGGGCTACAATGTGCACGAAATGTCACCATAATTTCTGTATCAATTGCAGAGTTCCTTGGCATCAAAACATGACTTGCTTTGACTACAGAAGACTTAACCCTTACTTGTGTGTAGAAGATGCAAAGCTCAAGTCTCTTGCCACACAGAGTCTTTGGCGTCAGTGTGTAAAGTGCAACCACATGGTGTCTCTTGGCGAAGGTTGCTACCATATTTACTGCAGGTTCTTGGCTTCTCCTTCCTTCTTACTTTTCCGCCTTACATGGTATACATTAACACAATTAGGTAATACGGAAAAGATAACTTTTTGGAATGCTCAATGCTTATATTATCTATTAGACTGGTTAATTGAGCCAAAACATCATATACTCAAGATACTTATGAGATTCAGGGTGAAAATCATGAAGATCGTAGTCTGACTTGGAAAAGAAAAATTAAATTCTAGGTTTAAAAAAAAACAGGAAAAAGGAGATTCTAGGTTTTCTTAAGTGTTTTAATTCTTCCACTGTGAAGTTCTTACTCCATTCTGACTTGTTATAATTTTGATTGGAGTCACATTTTGTTAGCTGGACTTACAAGTCAGATACGTTCCACTTATCATGATAGAAATTTTAAAGTGTGAAGTTCCTCTCATGTCTTTATAAGTGATAAACATTTTTACCTTTGCCAATGGAGAAGCAAAACTGCGAAAGACCATCCATTTTAAGGCGGTGCACTAAACAGGGATAACTTTAAATAGAAATATATAAATGGAGTCATTTAATGTTGCATATTGGTTGGGATAATAATCCACATATGCATACTATTACGCTGCATGGCATGGAGATTAGTAGGAGCAATTTTTCCATTTATCTTGCTACACTATATCAATATCTTCAAGTCGTGATATTCTTTCCTAAAATTTACATCTGGTGTTAAAAAAGGAACATAAGTACCTATAGCACACAAGTGTGCTATATCTAAATGGACACCTGTTAGCCGAGTTTTGTTAAATGCATAACACATAAAATACATGTGTTATTTGACACACACTATTCTTCAGATGGTGAACATAAGTCTTCGTTTGATACTAGCTCTTTTTTATGTTTATAGAACAGAATGTCATTTAAAAGGGAAAAACATTATTCGTGAATTAAAGAAAAAAATTCGAATCAAGAAATTTTTTAATTCCAATTAAAATGAAGAAATGATAAGAAAGGGGTCATTAGTCATTCAAACTTTCAAGTGTCAACAAATTGTAGTGATTCTTAGTTGAAGTTTAAAGTTCATATAAAAGGAAAAAATTAGGTTATAAGTAGAATACTCATTAGGGTTGTGCATACTTTGATATATACCAAATTACCATACTGAAATTGAAATTTTCGGCACTGTGGTTTTGGTATTACGGTATTTGTTATGCATTTTTAAAAAGTTTTTTATTCTGTACGGTATTTGGTATTTACAAGAAAAATATAGAATGTCGTATCAAAATATTTAAGGAGACGGGGAGATTAATGATGATGTCACACATCGTATTGGAGCGATGAAATGGAGGCTCGCCTCTGGGATACTATGCAATAAGAATGTGTCGCCAAGGCTTAAAGGTATATTTTACAAGGGGATGGTTAGAACGACATTGTTGTATGGGGTAGAGTAGTGGCCAGCCAAGAACGCCCACGTTGAGAAGATGAAGGTAGCAGAGATGAGAATGCTCAGATGGATGTGTGGACATACTCAAAATGATATGATTAGGAACGAAGTTATACAAGGCAAGGTGGGGAGTGACATCAGTGGAGGACTAGATGAAGGAAGCGAGGTTGAGATGGTTCGGGCATGTGAAGAGGAGGTGCGAGGATGCACCGGAGGTGAGAGGTTGACTGTAGCAAGAGTTAGGAGATGTAGAGGTAGACCGAAGAAGAACTTGTGGGAGGTGATTATACAGAACATGACACAACTTCAGCTGACTGAGGACATGATCTTAGATAGGAAAGTATGGAGGTTGATGATTAGGGTAACATAATAGGTAGCTTAGTGTTGTCGCACTTTGTGTGAGAGCTCCTCCTATCCTCTTCCCCTTTTTAGTAGTATTATTTAGTTATTTTGTAATTTCTTATTTTTTTAATATGTATTATTATTTGTTGCTGCATTTGTTTTGTATCTTGCTATTTTGTTGTTGTATTTTTCCTACAATTCTACATCGGATACTTTTCTTTTGAGTCGTGGGTCTATCCAAAACCTCTACCTCAAAAAGGGGAGGGTTTTACGTACACTCTACCCTCCCTAGACCCCACTTGTGAGATTACATTGGGTATGTTGTTGTTGTACATACACGTAAATTATTATAGTTTGCTGGATTCCTGGATCTGCTTGGAAGATAAAGTTGTTTATAATAGCAGCCATCAGCATCATAAGGGAAGACCAGGAAAGTAAAATTTGTTGTAGTTTAGCATTCAGATCTATAGGAGTGTCAATGGGTTTACATCCCTTTCATTCATGTCTTCTCAAGTATGTCTAAGGCATACTTTCGTTGTGAAATAACAATATTGATCTGGATTGAGCAACCTCAATCCCTAGAAAATACTTTAGTCTTCCGAGGTTTTTAGTATAGAAATGTTGAAAGATATGTTGCTGTAAATTAGTAATACTATCTTGATCGTTGTTGGTTATAACAATATCATCAACATAAACCACTAAATAATACATAGATTTGGAGCAGAATGTCGATAAAACACAGAGTGATCTACGTCACTACAAGTCATGCCGAAGTCTTGAATTCCTGTGCTGAATTTTCCAAACCAGGCTCTGGGAGACTGTTTCACACCATAGAGTGACCGACATAATCGATTTCACACCATAGCGTGACCGACATAATCGACATACAAGGCTACTAGACTCCCCCTGAGCAACAAAATCAGGTGGTTGCTCCATATTAATTTCATCATCAAGGTCACCATGGTAAAGAGGCCAATGGCTAACAACAACCAATGATAGAAAGACTACTTTAGCCATAGGAGAGAGTATCACGGTAATCAAGCCCAAATATCTGAGTATACCTTTTGGCAACAAGGTGCGCCTTAAGCCTATCAACATGGCCATCCGGACCAACTTTGACAACGTAAACCCAATGACAACCAACAGTAGATTTATCTGAAGGAACATGAATAAGCTCCCAAGTACCACTCACATGTAAAATGGACATCTCGTTAATCATAGTGTGTTGTCATCCTGAATGAGTAAGTGCTTCAGTTGTAGACTTAGGGATAGAAATAGCTATATTGCGCGGACTCTTCGATTTTGCTGCCGAACCCGTCTTGACGTGACACCGACGCTGGTGCGGGTGAAGGGTGCGTCTCGGATTCGGTCAAACAAATCCGGACACTTTGACCAAAATCAAGAACGAATTTGAGGAAAAATTGAGAATTCGATCTTAAAATAACTTTACCTGGAAAAATTCGACGGCGACTGAGCGAGAAGTCCGGCTAAATTCGATCGGAACAGTAATTTGTCTCCATCGACGTCGGTTCTCTTCATTCTTTAGGGAAGAAGTCGCCAAGTCGGTTCTCTTCATTCTTTGGGGAAGATGAGGACTCAAGAGAACTGCGCGTAATTTGGATGAAGAAAGAGAACTGGAAGAAGACGCAATTTGGACGAAGAACTGGAAGAAAACGCGTGAAGAAAGAGAACTGGAGTGTCGGTTTACGTTTAATACCCTAAATTGAAAAGTAAAAATAATTGAAAAATATGTATTAATTAATATGGTAAAAGTAAGAAAGTACTTTTAATTGAAAAGGTAAAGTAATTAAATTTTATAATTAAAAATAGTAAAGTAACCTAATTGATTTAGTACTCCTAATTGGAAAAGTATAATTAAAAATAGTAAAATAATATAACTCCTAAACCTAATTCCTATATATTAAGGAAAAATCCAAAATTGTCTTCTAAAATTTTTTGTCATTCTTTATCAAATAATATGGCATCAGGCAGTCAAAAGGGGAAGGGTCCTATGAGACCAACAAAAAGTGTAGAAGTAGATTTTGATGACAAACCATTATGGAATCATGTTAAAGTAATAATTTCAACTGCTCCCAATGGTGGTGGAAATAGGATATGGTCATGTAACTATTGCAATAAACAAGTTACTGGATCATATAATAGAGTTAAACCACATCTCTTAAGATTATCAGGTTATGGAGTTCAAATATGTAGCGAAGTTAATGGTGATATATTGAGCACTTTGAAGATGGAGCACGAACAAGCTGAAAAAAAGAAATCATCAATTCAAGTTGATGCAAGAAGAAAAGCTGATTATGTATCTCTTCCGGAGGGCACTGATTTACTTCAACAGAAAAAAAAGAAAGAGTTCAGAAAGTGGAGCTATAGGAAAATCTTTCGGCATCCATGAAAGAAATACTGCCGACAAATTAGCAGCTAGAATGTTCTATGCATCAGGTTTATCGTTTAATTTTGCAAATTCTCCGTACTTCAAAAAATATTCGAAGTTTTTAGCTGAAAATTCCATTCCCGGTTATATTCCCCCATCATATAATAAGTTGAGAACAATTCTTTTGGCTCAAGAAAAGACTCATATTGATAGAAAGTTGCAACCAATTAAAGATACATGGAAAAAGAAAGGGTTGTCAATTTGTTCGGACGGATGGTCTGACACTAAAAGACAACCTTTGATCAATATATTGGCATCATCTAGTGGGGGTCCAATGTTTTTAAATTCAATAAATTCTAGTGGGAACACGAAGGATGGAGAATATATTGCTAATTTGTTTAAGCAATAGAAAAGGTAGGTCCGAACAATGTTGTTCAAGTTATTACAGATAACGCAAGTAATATGAAACTTGCCGGTTCTATGGTGGAGCAAAAATTTCCTCATATATTTTGGACTCCTTGTGTTGTTCATTGTTTGAATCTAGCTTTGAAGAGTATGTGCCAACCGTCTGATAAATCGACTCACTTTACTAATTGCAAATGGATTTTAGAGTTACTTAGTGAAGTGAATAATTTGAAGAACTTTGTTGTGAATCATGACTTGGCACATGCGATTTTTCAAAAACACTCAGATTTGTGTTTATTGAAAGTTGGTGAAACAAGATTTGCCTCATACGTTATTATGACGACCCGTGTTCGCAAAGTGAAATCGTCTTTAGAGACGATGGTCATGGATGATGAATGGAAGAATTATAAGGGGGATAAGGGAATTGAAGCCAAAACTCGTGAAATCAAATCCTTTATAATGAATGATGAGAAGTGGGATAGTATTGACTACTTTTTGAAATTTACAGAACCTATTGTAGATATGCTTAGAAATACCGATCTAGATGGTCCAAAATTACATCTCATTTATGATATGTGGGACTCAATGATTGAGAAGGTTAAGAAAATAATCTTTGAGCACGAGGGGAAAGATCTGATTTCCGGCCAATCAAACTTTTTTGATTCTTATTCATGGTATTCTTGTGTCTAGGTGGAACAAAAGCAATACCCCTCTACATTGTATGGCACACTCTTTGGTTCCCAAATACTATCACGAATCATGGCTTCAAGGAGAGAATGGGATTCGACGGCTAGCTCCTAATGAAGATGTAGAAATTTCATCGAATAGAATCAAGTGCTTTCAAAGGTACTTTAAAGATGCTAATGAAATGAAACAAGTCTCATTGGAGTAAGGAAAATTTTGTAGCGGGAGTGATTATTTTGGTGAGCCTCATGTGAGTGATTGATAACGGAAATACAACAAACAAGAAGAAACGAAGGAAAAGATATGAGAATTAATAACTCGGAATTGAAATTATGGGCAACAAGGGGCTAAAACCCTCACCTCCCAATTGATTCCAACAACTAGATACTAATTCAACTCAACTAATGAAGGAAACCTAAATGAAATCCACAAGTGGGAGACCTTCGATTAATTAAGTAAAGAAGTTAAACTAACAATCAAGAGAGTCACCCTAATCACTCACTAATTCCTTAAGGGAATTACACTAAGCCTTACACTAGCAACTACAAGTTTTAGAGTATCAATCTTCAATATGCAAAAACTAGTCTTCCAAATGAAGAAAAGCTACTACTTATACTAGGGAATAAGAAGACACTAGCTATTACAATTTTGCCCTTAATGAAGTAAGGGCCTTGTTTGGTTGCCTTCTTTTGGGAATTCTTGAATTCCCTCTTCCACCTCACTTTAATAGACCACCCACACATTGTATGCTTTCCTTTGGGATTCTTCAAGCTTCTCCAATGCTTCCCTTTTCATGAACATTGCTTGAAGGTCTTGGAGCTCTTTAGCTTGACTACGTGTGAAAGGCCTTGAAGGATAAGTGTCATCCAAGATAGTACCATCCATGCTTTCCAATCTAGTATCATCCTCCCCTTCTTGAAAATGATTCGTCCTCGAATCCAATTGATCACCTACAACACAAGGAGAAAGATCACTAACATTGAAAACATTATGAACATTATACTCACTTGGTAAGTCAATCATGTATGCATTGTCATTTATCCGCTTGAGCACTTTGAAGGGTCCATCTCCCCTTGGGCTTAGCTTTCCTTTTCGAACTTGTGGGAACCTCTCCTTTCGTAAATGAACCCACACCCAATCGTCCGGGTTGAAAATCACTTCCTTTCTTCCACGATTCTTTCGATTGGCCACCTTTGAATTGTTCTTTTCAATGGCCTCTTTTACCTTGGAATGAATGTTCATCATCTCCTTTGCTCTTTGTTCAGCATCTAGGCTCACAACAACATGGCTAGACAAAGGAGTCATAGTTAATGGAAACAAAGGTTTAAAGCCATAACATGCTTCAAATGGGGACATTCCAATAGAAGAGTGGAAAGACCGGTTATATGCAAATTCTATCAAGGGTAAATGGTCTTCCCAAGTGGTTGGGGTGCCCCTAATCATACACCTAAGCATGCTTCCAAGAGTCCGGTTGACTACTTCGGTTTGTCCATCCGTTTGAGGATGACAAGAAGTAGAAAACATGAGTTTGGTACCAAGTGTACCCCATAGATTCTTCCAAAAATGACTAAGAAATTTGGAATCCCTATCACTAACAATGGTTTGAGGGACTCCATGCAATTTAAGCACATTAATGACAAACAAGGATGCTACATGGGATGCATCATCACATTTATGGCATGGAATGAAATGAGTCATTTTAGAGAACCTATCCACTACCACAAATATGCTATCATGTCCTCTTTTAGTCCTAGGGAGTCCCAACACAAAATCCATAGAAATGTCCATCCATGGACCACTAGGAGTAGGAAGAGGGGTATACTTACCTTGAGGCCGAGTCGTGGATTTGGCTTGCTTGCATTCGAGACATTGTCCACAAATCCGCTCCACATCATGCTTCATCTTTGGCCAATAAAATTGTTCCATAAGGATGTCAAGTGTCTTGGGTACTCCAAAGTGCCCCATCAAACCACCACTATGAGCTTCCTTGACAAACAACTCTCTCCATGAACTCATGGGCACACAAACTCGCCCATTCTTGAACAAGAATCCATCAACCAATTGGAACCTATCAACCCGCTTCCCTTGACTAAGACAATCAAAAATTTCTTTGAAATCGGGATCCATAGAATAGAATCCCTTCAAGCTTTCAAATCCCATCATTTTAGAAGCCAAGGTGTTGACCAATACAAACCTCCTTGATAGAGCATCCGCTACTACATTCTCTTTGCCTTGCTTGTAGTTGATCACATATGGAAAGGTCTCAATGAATTCAACCCATTTGGCATGTCGCTTGTTCAACTTGGATTGCCCCTTAAGATGTTTCAAGGACTCATGATCGGTCCTTATCACGAACTCTTTGTGCCACAAGTAGTGTTGCCAATGAGCCAATACCCTCACAAGTGCATATAATTCCTTGTCATAAGTTGAGTACCGAAGAGTAGCTCCCTTTAGTTTTTCACTAAAGTAAGCCAATGGTTTTCCCTCTTGCATCAAGACACCACCTATCCCAACACCCGAAGCATCACACTCTATCTCAAAAGCTTTATCAAAATTAGGTAGTTGGAGTAATGGGGAGGAACGCAACATGGACTTCAATGCTTGAAAGGACTTCTCTTGTTCTTCCCCCTACACAAAAGGTACATCTTTCTTGATCAATTCGGTTAATGGGGAAGCAATTGAACTAAAACCCTTCACAAAACGCCGGTAAAAGCTCGCCAACCCATGAAAACTTCTTACCTCAGTTGCGTTGGATGGGGTCGGCCAAGTCTTGATTGACTCCACCTTTTCTTCATCAACCTCTATACCACTTGCACTAACCACAAAGCCCAAGAACACTACCTTTTCAACACAAAAAGAACACTTCTTGAGATTCGCGAATAACCTTTCTCGTAGCAAAACATCAAACACTTGTTTCAAATGGCCTACATGCTCTTCGATTGTCTTGCTATACACAAGTATGTCATCAAAGTACACAACCACAAACTTGTTGATGAAGGGTTTTAGGACATGATTCATCAACCTCATGAAAGTGCTTGGAGCATTAGTCAAACCAAACGGCATCACAAGCCATTCATACAACCCAAATTTTGTTTTGAAAGCCGTCTTCCATTCATCACCCGGTTTCATTCGAATTTGATGGTACCCACTCCTAAGATCAACCTTTGAGAACACACTTGATCCACAAAGCTCATCCAACATGTCATCAAGTCTTGGAATTGGATGCCTATACTTGATTGTAATCTTGTTCACGGCTCTACAATCAATGCACATTCTCCAAGTACCATCCTTTTTGGGAACAAGGATAACCGGTACGGCACACGGGCTTAGGCTTTCTTTGATCAATCCCTTTTCAAGGAGTTCTTCCACTTGCCTTTGTAGTTCCTTGGTCTCTTCCGGATTACACCTATAGGCTGGTCGGTTGGGAATTTGTGACCCCGGCACAAAGTCAATTTGGTGCTCAATTCCCCTCAAGGGTGGTAGTCCCGCGGGCATCTCATCCGAAAATAGTTCATCATAGTCCTGTAAAAGAGAAGAAACAATACTAGGCAAAATGCTAGTATCTTGGTTAGCATGCAATAAAAGATTGGTGTTGACAAGGCACACTAAAAAGCGTTCCTCATCCACACCTTTTAGACAATTGTTTGGCTTGGCTATCATACACATGTTCTTCTTATTTTTAGCCAAGTCACTTCCCTCCTTTGGAACAATGGTGGAACTTTCACCTTCACTCTTCGCTTCTTCCACCCTTATTCTCTCCCGAAGCTCCTTCATAGCCCGATAGTCCTCACTCACTTGGTATGGGGTGAGAGGTGCAAGTACATATTTCTTACCGTCAATCACAAAAGCATACTTGTTGGTCCTTCCATAGTGCACAACATCTCTATCAAATTGCCAAGGCCTCCCCAATAATACATGACAAGCCAACATGGGTACCACATCACAAATCAACTCCTCATTGTACTTGCCCACACTAAATCGAATACTTGCTTGTTTGAGGACCTTCATCTCTCCACTCTCATTGAGCCATTGTAGCTTGTATGGGTTGGAATGCCTTCTTGTTGGAATATGCATACGCTCCACCAAAGAACTACTCACCACATTAGTGCAACTCCCACTATCAATAATCAAAGAACACACCTTATCTTGGATCTTGCACCTAGCATGAAACAGATTCTCCCTTTGGTCAAGTTCTTCTTTGGCAAGGGCTCCCATAATTCTCCTCACAACACATGAAAGGTTGGTATTTACCTTCAACTCTTCATTATCATCAAGTAGGGGTTGCCCCCTTTCCATGAAGCAAGCAAAATTTACCCTCTCATCCAACCTTTCTTCCTCATCCCCCGAAGCAACTCTCTCCCCTTCACCTTTATCCCCCTCTCCCTCACTTCTTTCATTATGCTCATCTTCCTCATCGGTTTTATACCCATCAAGAAAAGCAACAATTGTCCTTCTATTAGGACACTCACTAGCAATATGTCCCCTCCCTTGACATCGAAAGCATTGGATGGTAGAGGGTCGAGGAAAGTTGGGTTTTTCAAAGTTACCTCCTTTCTGCTTGTCATTCCCTTTGGCTTTGTAATCAACCTTGACATGAGTGTCTTGACCACTACCTTTAGATGATTCTCGAGGAGTTGGGGTCTTCCACTTATCATTGTTTTTACTCCATGAGGAAGGTGAAAAATTCTTGGCCTTGTATGTCTTCTCATCTTTCAAATCCATTTCGACCTTAGAGGCATCATGGAAAGCCGCTTCAAGATTCTCATAGTGTTTAAGTCTCAAAGGCTTCAAAATATCGGGCCTCAAGTTTGCCATGAATCGTATCACCGTATATTGCATATGCTCCTCAAGCTTGGACTTCATTCTCAAGTTCTCAAATTCATCATAGTATTCTTCAACACTCTTGGTACCTTGCCTAAGCATGTACACCTTCTTGAGAGCTTCTTGGTAGTAATCCGGAGTCAAATACCTATACTCCATTAGACCAACAAACTCTTGCCAAGTGGGCAACTCATAGAGATGACGACTCTCTCGTTCCCTCCTCTTGGATTCCCACCATGTGGAAGCATATCCCTCGAATTGAGTGAGGGCATACTTCGCCTTCAATGATTCCGAGATGTTATTAGTAAGAAAAATCCGTTCACTTTGTAGTTTCCATTCAAGAAATTCATCCGGGTCACTACTTCCCTTGAACTTTGGAAGTGTAACCTTGATCGTGTCCAATCCCCTATCTTGATCATTCCGTTCTCCATACCTAGCTCCTCTATTTCCCATCCTATCTCCTCTATTCTCATAGCGTTGACCTTCTATTCCTTGGTCCCACCCTAAGTCCCGAGGCTGGACCCCTTCCCTTGGCCCTTCATAGTCATCTCTACCCCCATGCTCCCAAAACTCATCATTATTGTGAACTTCATTCATGTCGTCATAGAGAGGATTTTGAAATTGGTGGTTTGGGTAGGGTGTTTGTGTGGTGTTTCGTGGAGGTGATATGTAGGAATCATGTAAGGACGCATTTGATGGATTTCGGAGTGGAGTTTGGTATAAAACTTGGTTTGCCACAATAGGACGGTTCTCTTGTGGAGGGCGATAGGGTTGTGGATGTGGATGTGGATGTGGTGTTGGTTGCCTTGGGAAGTTTGGAGGGTTGTTTGTTTGGAAGGTGGGTTGTTGGAAGGTTCGGGTTCGATTTTGTGGAGGGTAACATAGTTGGTGAGCTTGCCCCGGAGTAATGGTGGTGGATTGCACCGATGCTCGCCTTGCCTCCTCATTTTCGACTTGGAGTGTCTTCCCTCTATTCTCATTTTCCACCCGTACCAACCTTTCCTCCATACCTCCTAACTTCCCATTCATTTCCGCCATTTGTTTGGAGAGGTGTGCAAGAACCTCCATGAGGTTCTCCGAGCTCTCCCCAACTGGACTTGCACCGTGGTGGGACCTGGCACCTACAAAACTCAACAAGCAAGGTTAGTAGTAAAAGGCTCACGTACCTCGTATGTAACTCTCAACTCACCTCCTGTGGCGTCGTCTCAAAATTGATAGTGAACTAGCTCCGCTCAATCAACTCAAGGTCACCTATCCTTTGTGGAGGAGTGGATTCTTGTGACTCTTGAAAGAAGGACGACTTGAAAGACTCTAAACGGACTTGAATCAAGAAATTAATCAACGAAACAAGACAAGAAAAGAAGGAGGAAGAAGCACGAAAGAATTCGGACTCAAGAATTAAGTAACAAAAAGTAGGAGAAACTACTTGTTGTTGCTTAATTTGGAGAATCAAAGAGATGATTTGATGTTTAAAAACTAGTTAACAAGTAATTAAAGATGTTAATTAGATGTTAAATAGTTAAGTAATCAAAGAAAAATGAGTGTAGAAGAAGAAGTTTGAAGTTCCAACACTTAGAAAATTTTTGGAGTCTTAAAAGTTCCAACACTTAGAAAAATTTTGGGGTTCCAAAATTTGAGACCCCTAAAAAAAACTAAGTATAGAACCTGCAGATTTTTGCTCTCTGAAATTGGGCAACACGCGCTGCTGACGTGGCAGTCCACGTGGAATTTTTTTTTTTTTTTTTTTTTTTTTTAAATTCCACTTGTGGACCCAACAAACATCTTTGACCACTTTGACTTGAAAAAAAATTGGATCAAATGTACCTTTTGGCTTCTTCTTCTTCAAGATGTTCTTGATGAATATCAAAAACACATAGAACACCAAGAACACACACTAAACACCAACACCTTCAAATGAGCTCGGAATTGGCTCAAATTTTAGGATTAGCTTCCCCTTAACGTAAGGAACAAACCCCAATGGTTTTTAAGCTCCAATTCCTCCTCAATCAATAGACCCACTTTCAAAGTTTGTAAAGCTTCAAAAGCTCAAAACCCTTTAATGGCAACTTCACTTCTACAACTCCAAATCGCACGAAATTTGAAATCTAGACTCAAAAAATACTAGGGAACAAGAATCTAGTGTCAAAAACAAGAAATCAAACAAGAAAAAATTTCGGATTTTTTTTTTGGGAGGGATTTTCAGTTTTTTTTTTTTTTTTGGATTTTGAAGATATCAAATTCCCAAGACTTAGATTTGTGAAAACAAACCTAAACCAAGCTCTTGATACCAAATGATAACGGAAATACAACAAACAAGAAGAA